>JABCKU010008187.1:0-52281 GCA_018221655.1 Myochromella boudieri
CTGGATTCTGGAGTATCGCACCAGCAAGTCCGGGCCTGGACGCCACTTGAACATCGTGGATAATGCTCAGTACTCGTACATATGAGACTCCGTCCGGTTTACTTTAAATCTGCGTTCTCTATAACTGTGTAGAGGTCTACAGGTTGTCTAACAACCAAGGTCTGCCTACAGTATGATTCGTCTATTTTTGGGGTTTGTAGAACTGTTTCATGGTTATCACCATCATTCGAGTTCTTCCCAGCTGCACTTATCAGTTCTTCATATGCCATATATGTGCCACGAGCCATTCCGTGCTTCTTCCCCATGTTCGACGTATTACTGCTGCGTGCTTCGGAAGGGCTGAGACACACAACGTAAGTCGATTATACTTTACTGGCCTTATCGTTGGCATTGATCAATTGTAGTAGCGTCCTTAGCTTATTCTTCCTGGTTGCCCATGCTTTGGAATTTGGCACAATCCAACCTAATCCTGTGCCAGGCCACCTGGTCGCTGTTAATTGGACTACAACTGCGTTTGAACCTAATTTCTTCACTCTCAGTATCCTATGTGGCCCCCCAAACCAAGGGCAGTCAATATTTAATGACATGGTTGCGAAAATAGATTCCCCGAAGCAGTTCACTGTGCCACAGGTAGATATCGAACCGATGTAAGAGACAACCATATCCATCAATGATAACATTACTAACAGGGATGCAGTACGTTCTACACTCTGAATGCTATCAATATGTGAATAAATTCAGAGCTATCACGAACGCTACTAATTACAAGGCACTAGACTCAATACCAATGAGACATTCGCTGTAACTACGATTCGTGTGTCAAGCCCTACTCTAACAGCACCCGACTCCGGACCGAGCCAGACAACCACAAACTTTGCATCCCTTCCGTGCGCATATTTCATCTTTTTCTCAGTGCATGGTGTTAAACCAAGAGTACACCAACCACAGCCCTACCTCACTTTCCCCAACACATCAGACAACCCTTGCAAGTGCATCCGATTTCTCTGCCTCACAGTTGCGTACGGGGGAATCGATGGCGTTGACTCCCATACAGAGCTCTGCAATGGCACAGCCTCCATTCGAAAGCAGCTCTTCTTCAGTGCCATTCTCACCTACCGTTGTACCTAGTGTCTATGACGAGCCATCTGTAGTAACTGGTCTGACACCACCAGCTCAATCCTCCGGCAAGCAACCCGCTGGCGCAATTGCTGGCGGAGTGATAGGTGCTTTTGCGTTGATATCCATTATAGTGATATTTCTCTATTTCTGTCGTCGATATCATAAACGGCGTCACTTACCCTGGCATCTGGCTGCCGTCCAAAAAGTCGAAGGTCATTCCCAGTGTACGACCCCCCTTCCTCTGGTATATGACCCCGAATACATCCAGCCACCCTCCAAACTTGAAAGCGGTACATTGTTCACGCCACACACACCTACACCGAAAGTTAACACTATTCTTATCCACAGAGTCATCTAACTTCCAGTCTATGACCCATATGGGACAGAGGGTTCAAGTATGGGTCGAAGATATCCAGAGCGATCTTGGGACTGGGGAATACAATGGGCCAATGGTTTCCACCAGTGGAATAGAAGATCCACAAGAAAGAGCCGGAGAATTGGAAACTTTGCGTCTGCGTGTCCTCGCTCTGGAAGCACAGCAACGCCAGATTGAACATCAAGTGTTTGGGAATGTGGCCCCTCCAGACTATTCGAGCCGTGATTCTGGGAGCGAATAATATAAACAACTGCTTTTACATTTTGAGAGAAGTCCTTGTTGCACTGGATCTTCTTAAGCTGGCACTGATAGGCAGAAACATTCAAACAAAGGTAACAGACAGGCTATTAGACACGCCGCACGCGTCGTCACGATTCTGTAACCGTTACCTCGAATGTGACGTATACGGTCACACACTTTAGTACCATGTGTGCTCTCCACGACGATCGCGAGCAGCATCAAGTCTCACCCCCAAGTTGTATTGCTATGTCTTTGAAAACAGTTGGCGAGCCTATCTTCCCACTTGAAATCTACCCATTCATCATAAAAGAACTTGGAGATGACATGAAAGCCCTTTCACAATGTAGCCTTGTCTCTCGCTGGTTTCGTAACATTTGCCAAGCAGAGTTATTTGACTCTGTTCGCCTCCGTCTCAGACCCCTATCAGATCCACAGGGGATAGCCCGTTACCATGCATTCCTGGACCTCATCGCACAAAACCACTCTCTCGCAGAGAATGTCCACCAGCTCGG
The DNA here is from genome assembly GCA_018221655.1 of Myochromella boudieri. NCBI lineage: Eukaryota > Fungi > Basidiomycota > Agaricomycetes > Agaricales > Lyophyllaceae > Myochromella > Myochromella boudieri. The sequence goes on from JABCKU010008187.1 coordinate 2,248, forward strand.
GCTGAATCTTGGCAAGATGAAAGAGGAGGACACGATGTCGCTTCCAGTTCTACCATGCCTGAGAACCTTTAGTCTCAACACTCGTCCCACGAGGCTATCAGGCCTTATTAAAGGTGAAGTGAAGAAGATCATGCATCTCTCCACCCTCGAAGATATCAGGCTTAGTGGACAAGTGGCGCTGAGTCTCCTCCAGGCTTGCACATCAAACTTGAAGAGGCTCGTTCTAGTGGACAGGAAGCCGTTCGATTTAGACGAAGAGATCCCTGAGCCTAATTTGGATCCAGCACTGCTAGTGCCGGCCAAATGGCTCCTTGCCTCACTGACTGTCGGCCACCCCTCTCAGATCCAGGATCTCCTTAGCCACCCATGCATTCCCTTCTCTTTATCCGGACTCCAATCCTTCAGCACGAAGATATTTCGTGGGGATTTTATGGAGCTAGGGATATCTCAAACCCAACTCATTGTCACAATATCATCCGCCTCACTTAAGGTGCTAAAACTCGGCATTCCGGGTCCGTAATCTCCACTTCTCGCTACTTGTCGTTCCATTTTACTGACACCTACTTATCCTAACGCCAGACGATCCCTGTCACCGTACCTTGGACTTGGGCCCCCTTTCAAATCTTAGTTCCTTATCATTCGTGTCCGCAGTTGCAGCTATGGGCATTTCCGGCCTCCCTATTATGCTTCAAAATTTGTGTAATATCATAGAGACCCTTCCGCGGGACGACGTAGACGTCGACATTGATCTTACCATAATAGTTGGTTCCGATGATATGCCTCGTGAGCAGGTGGATGCGGATGTACCGTGGGGCGACATCGATCGCGTCTTGCAATCGCAGAAAAAGTGCCATGTCAAGGTTACAAGCATGATTCTGGGGAGGACACTATCCACGGACGAGGTGGAGGGACCAGATGTAGCAGAAGCACCAAAAGAACCAGCCGGGATATTGACCAGTTTACTGCCGAACACATTTTCTGCAGGGCGCATCACGGTGGCTTCTTCTATGCTGAAGGGCAGGTCTAGAATGGTACATGTTCCTTAATACGAAGGAGGGATATGAGGGCTCGTGTCACTATTTTAAAGTTGCTGGTACATAGTGTAATGCCTAATTGCTAATGAGCTCACCCCTGATACCTCTCGCTCGTAAGACGGCCCCTCAACAGAGTTCCCACCATTTCTTCTTGCTCTTGTTGCTGTTTCAGGGCAGACCTAAAAGAACCGACTGTCGGAGTCTTAGAGGATAACTCGACGAATCGAATGACTTTTCTGACATCCACATCCACCAGTTCGATCTTGTGTCTGGTCTAGTGAGCGAAGAGTGGTTCTGTATTGAAAACTAATCTTGAGGCGTGAAAATTAAGCCAACGTACACGCCATGAGGTGCAACGGTCCAAACGTGAAAGGGTGCATGTAACGATTTCAGACCCCTGCCTGATCCTATATGAGTATTACCTGAAAAGTATTGTACAACAGTCACTACAGCCCCTATATACCCCAAAGCATAAACAGCACATGAAATGTACATATCACAACGGAAATCAGTCCATGCTAGATGTTTCCCCACCTTCGATGAAGGGGAACCACGGATGCACCTTAACATCCCACTTGAGGGTTTTTACATCGAAAGCGCCGATGTTTTTCATTGACTTTGGCAGACCTCGAAGCCGTTGACATGCCTTGATCAAGTTTCGTAACAGCTGGGAGAAAGAGAAAAAAAAGTAAGGGGGTGAAGATGAGAAGAAGGCGAGCCATACTTGTACTCTATCTGTCGTCCACAGGCCTGCCCAGCCCCCAGAACTTCCCGATTCCAATGACTTGGTCAAGATGGTCTGCGCCAACTCAATATTGCCAGATGGCGAGAACGAGTCGTCCTCGACAAAAATTGAGCATTGTTAAGCAAGATGGTAAGAGGCAGCTCACTTGGAGAATATCTTCACACAGTGGCCTGAGACGATATAGTTCTGGATGGCCTATGACGGGCGTTTTAACGTCATCGTACTCCGGTCTGTACGCCCACTTGTAGCGGCGAAAGAAAGTGGGACGTGTGCGGTTCCAATCGTGGCTCAATAATGATGTGCACGACTATAAGGATATAAGTAGTGAATAATACAAAGCAAAGATCGGATGGGTTACAGCAAAGGTAGCGCTTGACATTGCTTGGAGTGCAGTGAGGAACTGCTGTTGAAACACCACCTCTTCGTAGGCAGAAGTATCTGTACGGGTTGTAAGTTCGGACATCTTTCTATTAAATTCAGTGGGTTGGGACACATACCTTGTGGTATCACATTAATGAGACCGTCTAGGCACGAGAGGTGCTGCTCAATCACTTGGGAGGCGTAACAGTATGCCAACGGACGTTCCTCTGCGGAATATAATTCTAGCTGGAATCCCGAGAAAATAACCTCCCGGATGGCCGACAGCCGCCAAATCAAGGCAACTTTAGGCACGTGCCGAATGATACTGTCCTTGGGTAGCTCCTGTTTGGTGCTTAAGCCAAATTCGAGTCACGTAAAACATCGGGGACCGCTCACGGTGTCGTTGAGTACACTCATAATTTCAGTGAGAACGTCATAAAGATTATGCCACTCCAAGAGCGATTTGGCCAGATGTCGTCTTCGCCGAGGAGGATTGAGCCAAAGCCCTCTTATATGCGGTGTGATTAGCTGTTGTTTAGTAGAATAATGTAAAATGCCAGGCAAAGTTCAAGAAGGAGAATGAGGGAAGAATATGAGTCCAATAAATATTGAGGAACAAAATATAATGTACCTTATACAATATGCGTTCGATACGCGGTACGGGTGAATCTTCCGATGGCCAGTACAGTTCAATGATGTTACTAAGGGTTGTGTATGTTACACCAAGCGTTTCGTAGAAAAATCGATCCGCCATCCAAGAAAACCCAAATTTGTTGAGAATCATAAGGCCATCATAAAAAGTAGACTGGTACACATTTACGACATCAGAGGACAAAGGGGACAAGTGGTAGTATGCTTACCTGCGTGTATGATCGTAGATAAGGAATGCGCAGAGGCGGGTCAGGAAGCCACACGCGAAGGTTGCCAACAATCTAAGGTGAAAAGGGAGTAAGTCAAACGTGATGGCACCAACGAACATCACTCACCTCCCATGTCGTAAGACTGTGCGTTTGAGCTAGTAAACTGAGTTCTTGCCATCCATCGAGAAGTTTGGTGATAACATTCCATGTATCTTCGGGAGGCGGAACAGAAATGACTCGGAGAGGAACGAAGGTTTTGAGACGCCCCGCAATGCATGGGTCGAACACATTTCGGGCCGAAGACGAAGCTTCAGGTTCTGGTGCAGGATGAGATCGAATGATCAGGAGTTGCTCGCGCGCACAGTCAAGGAGATTTTGGAATTCTGAAGCAGCGGAGAAGATGTCGGCATGCATAAGTTGAAGTATTGCCTGAAAAATCTCTTAAACGATATGCGTTGCGGTAACATGGGGACAAAAGACGCACCTTCCGTAAAATAATCCTTGCGCGAAGGGCATTGCGCCAAAGGATCGGAACTATAGAGTTACAATCAGCGAAATGTGCTACAAAAAAGAAGATTCTCGAACTTTTCGTCGTATTTGATATCCACATGCTAGCATCTTCAAGTGTGGATAAGGCGAATTTGACGGGTGTACCCTCGAGGAGTGATACATCACATTTCTCGCCTTGCCAATCTTCCGACTGCATCAAATTGGTATTAGTATATGGATCAGACAAAGGTAGGAAGGAACATACATCCTGAACCCCACCCTTCGACAACTCCCGCCATGAAAGGTCGCAACATTTAAGCAGCCCCATGACCCATGCTCTTAGAACGATGAATAACAGCTCCGGAGGACGTGAGGGATCGAAAGACGCCGATACCCCTGCAGGCAAATAATCTGGGTCAAGTTCGACCACAATATGTGCGTAAAGCAGAGTGAACACGGTATGCGACAGAAGATTCCCAGAATGCCACTCCATCTGGAAAATACTCACCAATGAGAGCATGTACTTAGAGCACCAGTAGACTCACTTCATACGAAAAGGACCTATCGAGAATCCAACACAGTTCTTGCGGTAGCAGTGGTGCTAAAGGGTCAAACGGAGGTTGTTTCTGTTCCTCTGTCATCAGCCCGCTGTCCAGTCGCGGTTCTCCGATCTTTGGAGCACTTAGTTCCAGTTGGCGCTTAGACCTCTCGAGAAAGCGGCTCACCTCGAAGGCACCCATCGCATCATGTAATGTGAGATCATCCATGAAAATGAAGCTTCCAGGCTCCATTACTTGGGTATGATCCATGAAGGTTCATTGTGCCACTAGATGGTTCACCACGTACCGGCGGCTGCGTCTGTGAACACTGTCGTAACATCCTCGAAGTTAAACCCAGATCCTGGCATGGATTGCTCTGGTATATCAACGAGTATGTCGTCCATAGTGCCCGCTCCTTGGACGCCACGTGAAGGGGTAAGCAGCAAGGAACAATTAGATTGAAGAGTAAATACAAGTCGAAACCAAATTTCTGCCCAGACACGACCATTTTCGGCTACGTGGCTGTGCAAGAAATCGAAATGTTTCCTTCAATATTCAGGTCACTCTTTTACAAAAGAATCTCCAGTACAACACGTCGGACCTTGCATTCCTCGTCAATTTCGCGTGCAACTGGAAGGGTAGTATTCTCTGGAATACAGCCTACCGGAGTCCCTCATGTGAGTCGCCATAAATTTGGCTGTATGAATTTGCTGACATGGGGTATGGTCAGCTGGGCAACTATTTGGGTGCTCTTGCAAACTGGGTCAAGTTGCAGAACTCGGCAGCACCAGAGGATGAACTTTTATTCTCCATAGTAGGATGGCACGCCTTAACGCTACCTCAACACCCACAAACTCTTGCAACTTCAAGAAGAGATTTATTAGCTACTCTACTGGCGATCGGGCTCAATCCCAAGCGTTCAATTCTGTTTCACCAAGATCATGTGCGTTTACAGTAATTATGTCTCTTCGGCTCTTTCAAATCTCTGCTTAGAATCCACTACACACAGAATTGGCTTGGATATTGAGCTGTATAACCCCTGTAGGCAAACTCCGTCGAATGACTACATGGAAGGTACACTAGCTTCCGAATGCTTGTAATATTGAAGTGACATCGTCTTAGACGCGGTTAGCAGCATCCAGAAATGCAAATGACGAGTCTGAGGTTGATGAAGCGCTCCTTAACACTGGCCTCTTTACATATCCTATCCTGCAAGCAGCGGACATCTTACTATACAAGTAAATTCCCCATCTTTAGTCTATTCCACTTGGCTCACACACAAGTCGCGAGGTCAACCCACGTCCCAGTCGGTGAAGATCAAACTCAACATCTCGAACTATGTCGAGATTTAGCCGAAATTTACCATCGCGCGTTTCCAGCTTCAAAACCCTTTTTTCCTGTTCCATCACAACTCAAAAGTGGGTCGCCCCTCAACCATTATAGCCCGTCTACTCACTCTGCACCTTTCCAGCATCGACGCCAAAAATCCTCTCCCTTCGAGACCCAACGTCCAAAATGTCCAAGTCCTCGCCCGATATCCAGTCACGCATTCTCCTCACTGATACCCCTGAGCAAATAAAAGTAAAAATACGGACTGCCGTGACAGATTCGATCGTTGGTATCACATATGATCCCACTACTCGGCCAGGAACATCAAATCTCCTCACCATCCTCGCGGCTTGTTTAAATGAAAACGAGCATGATCTTGCTCAAAGATACGAGGGGAAGGGGCACGGACATCTAAAGAGTGACGTTGCTGAAGCTTTAATCGAAACCCTCAAGGGGCCGAGAGACGCCTTTGAGAGGCTACGACACGAGACAGCGTTTTTGGAGGATGTGGCGAGGAACGGCGCGGATAAAGCAAGGGAACGATCGGAGTCAACGATGCGAGAAGTTAGGGATATGTTGGGCTTGCGCAGTTGATCGCATACAGAGACGGACAAGTATGAGCTTTTCTCCTTTATAATCTCCCTTATATAATCTCTACTCATGGTTAATAAACGGAATCATCACATTAGGACGCAGAGAAAGTAGAACGATAGTGTTAACCAGTTATGCTGTGTTTCGGAGGGAAACGCTCCGGAATCGGAAATCCATTCCTTCTGTATCATGTTCGCCAGCCTCTCCTCGTTCTCCTTTGGTGCGGGTGAGTCAACGCGAATCTGGAGGAAATATAGATAATGGCATGGCATTGAGGTATTGTGGTGACGAAAAGCCACTGTTATGGTATTCAACTCTTCAAATAGGAGGTTTGTAAAAAGATCTAATCAATCTTATATCAACCCTTCGGTCCTTCAAACGGGGAAGGTTCGCCAGGAGTGTCTCATATATACCCTGGCATATCTCTGGAACTAAGAACTCCACTGTCTGTAGGTTCCTTAAGGCCGGATAGGCGAGGAGATTGTCAAGTTTCATGAGGTGGGTCAGACCCTTGTCCCGATCGAGCATGGCCAAAGAAGGCACGCCTGAAATACAGAGTACTTTGAGAGGATGCCCGTAGAGGAGACGAGCAAAGAAATGGTTCAGTAGGGGTAGCAGCTCAACGTAAGGGATTTCCATGCGGTTGAGTAAAGGAAGTTGTTCAATGGGTATTGAGAAAATCGGCCAAGTGGCTATCAAAGTTCATAGTTTAAGCACCGTACTTGAGTAGCCATCCCAATGATTTTAAACTCACTTCGATAATCACTGTATGTGTATGTGCCAAAGCGGGCTGCGACACTAAAGTCTTCAAGAGTCTGGGATGATTGAGACAACAGCTTATCGATCCAAAAGTGCGTACAAGTATCTGAGAGATGCAGACGACGCAGAGCTGATGCTGAAAAGGGGGCAGCCTTGCTGGAAGAATCCAATTTTCCAAAAAGGAGCTCTAAAATCTCGCAAGCAGAATATGATGTGCTCATGGAGAGTGTAAATGATTCCAGGGCATGATGAATTTTGTGGGTTATAGGGTGATGTTGATTGGAAACTAGATAATTCAAGTCCGCCCCGCGGCTAACATTGATAAGGCTTATGCTTTTGAGGTTGGGGGGGTATGTGAGGAGGTCAATGACGTCGAAGATAGTATCAGTGATCAGTTCATCCACGCTGAACGCTTCCAACGTTGGGAAGCTGAGAGTGGCTAGTAATTCCTTCTGGAGGTCGTCTGAAACAAAGCGCCAACGAACTGCTTGGAAGCTCAAGTTCTTGATATGTTGTAATGAGCGGACGATTTCAACCAGCAGTTCATTCCATGTGTCAGAGAAACGCCAGATGATGTTCCGCAACTCGAGAGAGTGTACATGCTCAACGTAGTGAGGATTGAGGGCTAACAGAGTTTGAAGAGATTTAATGGGATGGCCTATGTGGGTTGCGAACCTTGATGTGCTTGTGGAGGCGACATCCAAGTCAAGAACGACGCCATTCTGGAACATACGAATACGGCTTGGGGAGGTCCATTGATGAGAGACAAGTGCACAACGTGTGAGAGTTAGATTATCGTTCCCAACGCAATCGAGAATGAGTTCAAAGAGCTCTTGGGGAAGGTGAGCTATCATGACGATAGGAGATCAAAGCCGCCAACAAATTTGATGAACAATCTCAATGACAGTAGATACCAGGCAAATCCACATACACGACTCACTCCTGGTGTAGACGAAGTTGGTGAGAATCAAAATGGAATTCAATGAGTATAGAATGAAACAGCAGAGTAAGTAAATGTCCGATTGCAATTTGTTATCCTTTTCATATCAGTACTTCCCCAAATTGATGTTCCTGATATGTGCCAAAGCTGTCTCTGCCCTACATGTTGGGCATGCGCCATTCGTCTCAACTGCACGGTTGATGCATCTAATGACCGAAGTTGTTAGAAGAGCATTGACTTGATAGAGGACAGAAGGATACTTACGGCGCACAAAAGAGATGCCCACATCGTGTCGCGGCTACTGTTTTAGGACACGCGAGGCAGACAGGGCAACTGTACGAGTGTGCCTCAACAGTACCAGTTTCACCCGCGTTAGCAGCTCGCATGCGTTGAGCCATGAAGGTCTGTAAAGGTGCAGAATTAGCAAAAGGGGTTGGAGAAAAGGGGCAAAAAAAGTACTGACCATCATAGCTGCTGTACGCTGCACCTTTGTTACGTGCTTCCTATCCTGCTCGGCTACATGAACCGGCTCCTCCGTCTGATTTGCGCGAGACTCTGCATCTAGCTGGAGGGCAACTTCATCCTCCCACCCCGAAGGGCGGGTGTCCTCCGCTTCCTCCTCATCGGAGTCGCCAGAGTGACGGAGTGACTGATCAAAATGAATCTGCATCCCCACAGCAGATTTGAATAATTTGTCACAGGAGCGGCAGTAGTGGTGACGAGATGAACAGACATAGTGCTAGTATCGAGACGGAAACGTCAGTATAGGGTTGAGAGGAGGGTGGAAGATAAAACTCACGTTACGGCGGGAGTTCTTGTTCAAAAACCTGCGGTTGCATTCTTTACAACGTGGGTGTGCAGGTGTCTGCTGGATGTGCGCCTGTAACAGAGCCTTCGAATAGAAGTACTTGTCGCAGATTGAGCAATACTTCACTTCGAATCTCTCAGCAGCGGGGACGGAGGAATAGTCTTCACGATCGGACGAAGAATAGTCAGATGAGAAAGACATGGTGTGGGATGTTATGATGATAATGTGTTTGAGTGTGTGGTGCGTTAGATGATGGTTGTTAGAATGATAATAAGTTGAGGGTTTGTTGACGAAATGCGCCGCCCTTTATACAATTTCCTGACCTCCTTTTTCATCACCCACATTTTCCCGAAGTTCATATCTCTCCCTATTTCTGCTCCAACTGAGGCTATACACAGTGTGGGTCGGGGGTAGTTGCTGTGCATAGAAGCAAGAAGTCGGGATATGAGGGGGAAGTGGACATAGGATATACTCCACACTGCAAGGTTCGTTGAATTTCACCGCGCGGTTCGTTGTTGAATTTGGACGAGTATTGTCAAGACAGAAACTTGAAGGGATGTACCTGTCGTAATTTTCGGGGATGTACTCCATACCAGTCACAGCTTGTAAAATGAAAGGGCACGAACGACGAAGAACAGACGTAGGTGCAAAGATTTACGAGTTCAAGTTAAAAAGTTTCGACGCAATGTTGACGCGTGACCGCGTAAGTTCGGTGATTTCGGCGAACTCCTTGTGTACCAGCATCGTGTGGGGATAACATCGGTCATTAATCCAGTTGCCGCTCTTCAAAAAAAGGTTTTATGATCACACATACCCAGTTAACCTGTTAATTCCTAATAACCACTTCCCTTTATTTTTATACATAACTCATCTTGGTTATGACAACCATGGCCATAAATGGGGCGGTTTCTGGACCACCAACGAACACAAACCTTCGTGCTTTATCCTCAGGGCAAGAGAGAAAGCTGGTCGATTACCTTGATGAACAATTCCTGGAACTCATGAGAGGCTATAAAAAGCGGTTGGTTGAGCTGGAACTTTTTAGTACCGCTTATTAACAATTGTCTATGGTATAACATCTTTTTACGCGAATATTCAATAGCTCTGAGCCTTCTACACATCTTCCGACTCTTCACGATTACCTGAATGCTTCGCGGAAGCTCTTATCTCTTATCCTCCAGATTCCGCCGATAGACCCTTCCACGTCCCTACGAACGGCGTATCTCCTGCACCTCACCAACGACTCGTTGAGCTCCATAACAGGATACCCTGCAGACTCTGGCTCACTTCCAGAAGCCCTTGACTTCCTCGACGACTTAGATCAAGCCTGGCTAGTCGTCCTTCAAGCCCAAGTTTGGGACCCGGAGGTACTGGAAGGTGCAGATTTATATATCGACGCGGTAGATGCAAGCAAGGGGATGAAATCATCGCCGTTGAGCCAGACAGAACGCACGAGACTTAGAAGCTTGCTTGTGGGTAGCTCGGCGAGCCTGGAGGAGTGGCTAGAGAATAGGAAGGAACGCACGGAGGATGAAGACGTGGAAAGCATGTTGCAACGACTAGGCCTACAGTCAGAGTTTGATAATCTGTTCGCGAGAACACTCGATTCCCTCGGTGGCTTAGGTGGTGTTGTGTTGCAGCCCGTCTAGTAGGTGATATCTGGGCCAGTTTTTATATTTTTTTTTACAACTCTCAATGTTGTTGTTCCTGTCCCGCAGGCCTGGCAACAGAACCATATAGGTCAGCAGCAAGTCGAGGAACGAATTGGCGCCGCTTCGATTCCTCGCTCTCCGTATAACGTGGCCCTTACATAGACCTCTGCAGGAATGTGAACGCGCAATCACTCTGGGCACGATACCTATGGAAACAATGCAGCATGATCTTCTGACTCGAGTGCATAAAGCTATATTGACGACTTCCCGTGTGTTATATTGTCGTCGGTGATCAATGGTTTACCTATAAAACGACTTCCGGATCGCCTATAGTATGGTATCAGCCAAAAAAGGCTCACTGAAATACATGCTTTAAATACGAGGTAAATCCCTCCCCCCCCCCAATTCATCCGTTATCAGGAGGACTTGATGATGTCATCAAAAGACCCCCCATTCGATTGCGCCAGTGCCTTCACTTCGCCAACCAAGTCTTTGAGCTGCAGAACAGTCTTCGTGGGGATCGGGATTTTGATGTCCAGCAGTGCAAGAGGTTTTGCAGCGCGGTGATGGTCACGTACAACCGCCAATAGGCTCTTCGACCCATGAAGCATTTCATTCGAGCAGGGAGCAACCGCAGAGGTCTGTAGCGACGGACTCCGTGATGTGGTACCAAATGTTGGCCGAGTTAACGCATGCGGCTCCTCGCTGTTCGGGGCGACCCTCACCGTATCGAGGCCAGTGAATCGAGAAAGAAATCCCCCAAGAATATGTGGTGTGAGGAACAAAAGAATGTCCTTATTCAGCTCAAAAGTCGTGAACCGCGCGAAATCGAAGTGTGCACTGAGGCCGGAAAAATAGGCCGCGGAGTCTTGCCGATCCTCAAGATGTATCTCCGTATCAGGCGTTTCGGTGGTCGTTTTTGTGGGTCGAAGCAATTTGATAGTTGTATCATGCACGACAATTCTCGTAACCTCCTGATCATAGCTGTATGCAGCCGAATTCTGCTCAGGGGGAAGAAGTGGCTGAAGCCTGAAGAGGAAACGGAAGTCCAGCGTGACGTGAGTGGATTGTGGAATAGTGATACATTTCAGAATGGCGTAAATAACCGACTCTTGCTCCTCTATGGCCAATACGCGGAGATGTGGGAGGGGGGAAGGTGAGTCAGCCGAGTACTGTGTTGCGATCGTATTAACTCTGTCTATGGATAAATATTCCAGAAAAGGCGACCAGACCAGTATAATATGAAATTCGATTATGGATGGTGAGTATTTGTGTCCTATTCCGCGCAGGACAAGGGTGGTCAAGTTGTTGCTCCCAACCCTGTTCACCCAGGAAACTGCAACGCCCCACAGCTCTAGCCTCTCCAGCCGTGGCGGGCGCAGCACGTTACAGTATATGGGTGTAGAAAGGGGAGGTTGTGAAAGAAGATGCCTGAGTGCGAAGGTCGTTAAATTCGGCATATCGTCCCCAAGACGATGTAATAAGTTGGCCAATTCATATTCCCTCCGAAAAGAGATATCGAATGACCGGATGCGGCTCGAATGTGGCTGGAGGTCCTCCCCACGGACCTTTATCCCTCTTGAGTGGCACTTGGATATAATATCCAGTGGAGCGCCGCCAGAGCGGACTAGGAATTCTCTGGTTAGCCTCGTATTTCCTACGTCGATCCGGCCCCACATTGTTGGGAGATTGAGCGAGATGATGCGCCACTGGCGGCACACCTGCGAAATGGCTAGTCGATTTGAAAGTTCGTCGCTTGATAGGGGCAAACAGTCACATGTGAGGAATATTGGCTCTAGGAGCTCGGGCGGAAACGATGTTATGACAGACGGTCCGCTTGGATGTCCTTTGTCGATTTCTGCGCAGCCATTGGTATGACGCATCCTCAAGCCTAAGTGCCGCGGGGTAAATATCCAGTGGTGATCTTCGAACTTCTCGAGGGACTGATTTATCTGTAGGAAGCGAGCTTCAACGCTGCCAGATTTAGACACCTATATGTTCGACGTACTTGGCCCGAGTCGTTGTCGATATACAGAACTATAATCGAGCGCTTGATGCACCTCCCTCAAAGTTTGATCGTGGGTGCTGCTGGGTTTGCAAATGGTACGTTTGAAGGCAGATAAGGGACCGTTCAGGTCGGGCTATGAATTTGAACCAACTCGGATCTGTCATGGGTAGTCATTCGCAGTTAAGGTGTGCTTAGCGGTCATGGGATGTTAGGTGAAAAAGAAGCCGGGGAAGCCGCCGGCAAGTTTATAAAGTCAAAAATAGAACATGAAGGTCTTTTCGACATGAAAACAAAGTGTCATACTCCCAGATTGTAGAATAAGATTTGGGTTGAGACCTGGATTGAACGGTGGGAGGGATATTATTTGAACAGTACAAATCTATATCCAGTTGTCATCGAGACCTCTGTCTAGTAACATGGGTATTATCATGGTTAAGAAGCTCTAAATGGATAGATACGATAACAGCAACGGAACTTCACTTTCCACCTTCCAATTGGGCGACACGACCATCAATTAGCTGGAGAACAGTATTCATGCCCAGCAGGACACCTTCGTCTGGACCTTGCCCCGGGGCTAGACGAGTATGAGCGAAGTCAATCAGCTTAACAACATATGGCGGCCCTGGGCGTGATTCGTCGTCGTCGTCGTCTTCGTCATCTTCATCTTCATCATCTTCATCACCTTCACTCTCATCCTCCTCCAGTCGCTTCAGCCCCTCTTCTGCACGTGCCCAATCTGACTCGTATATAATCAGCAGGCTTCCACCGACCATACGCATCTCAAGCTGTGTGAACGCGTCTTTGATCTCCGCGACCTCCTCTCGAATGTGCTGAAGTATACGCAAAACAGTGCGTAATGGAAGGCCACTCGTCGATGTATCTGAGGGTGCCTCCGCGCCTTCCTGTACAGGTGGCACGCCGATAGGGAAGAAGCGTGCAATGCCATCAGGGAGATCTGTCGGTTTGATCGACTTCCCATAGCTCTTTGGGGTATTTACGGGTTTCGATGTGATATTGTCATGTACCTAATGGGCGCTTATTTGTATGATGGCGACACGAATTATATGGTTCGTACCTGGAAGCCTGTCAGTCGAACGCCCGTCTCCAGAGATGTGGTATTCTTTGCGGCATTGATCATGCGTTGAACCTTTTCAGGTGATGCGGATTCATCGTAGAGTACAGTGCCTAGCTTGACGTCTAGGATATTAGGTTTGAGGAAAGTGTTTGAAATGTTTTCCAAGACTAGAGATTGTGTTTATATTGAGATCAAAGAAGCAACAACGGAATTAAGGGGATCAAAATAAGTTCGCTGGCTGCAAAATATATTCAGTGCCAACTCATCTTTCTGTGGTATGTCTAGGGGCGTAATGCTGATGTTTCCATGCTCTGCAGATTTTTCGGTATCCATCTGGCCCTCAAGTTTGAGCGTCCCAAAAAATTTGGGTATAAAAGGACGCAGAGGTTCAAGGTCAGCATTTTGTTGGAGAGATTCGTAGAATCGCAATTCAAGCGGAAGGGCGGGTTTGATGATGAGCGAACCATCTTCTGAAGTCAGAACGCCTGCATGTCCGCCAACTTGGGATGCCAGAGGTTTTGCAGAGGATGTCGAGGAGGCCATACTCGTCGTTGTCAATGGTAGGGTTTTAAGCTGTTTCGAGGAACAGCGCCCAAGGTCACCAAGTTGCAAGTTGCGAAGAGCGATCACCTGACATGAATTGTGCTGTGTTCGGGATACCGGCCCGAACAAGTCTGTGCTTTTGACCACCATGGCGTTGAATTTGAACTACAATTTGAACACATACCTTACAGTTACTCTCTCCTCCACATCACCCTTCTTCGGTGAGCCAGCGAAACTTGCAACGGTTCACCCTGCAATCGCACATGTTGGGCAAGTTGGCCAGCTGCAGGATGTCCAGGTCTTCAGTGTGCCGAAACTTGAATGGGAAGATGTGAGTGACGAGGTGCTCGAAAAGCTACGCCAGGCCAATGGCGTAGGAAGGGTCGATGTGCAGAAATTAGAGGCGAGAACTAAGAGGGGAGACGATGAATTGTAGCCAAGCTTGGTGTGTGTCGCGATCTAGGCTGCGACTTCGAAACCAGACTTCATACTCATAATTCTCAAGATATCATACTCTCTGCAGAAAATGTGTAGATACCCACTCCGATCTGAGTTTACCATTGAAAGCGCTCAGGAAGCTGGCTGTACTCACGCTGTAGTGACTGGTTTATGCAAATCGCTCATTTGGGTATTCTCACACATAAAAATTACTACTCTGGAGACTCCAATCTCGTATGTGATCTGCCTAATTCGAGATATAATTGTGTGCCAGAGTCGAAGGTTTTGCACATCGAATCACCCCACAGGCCAAAAACGCTTCAAGACAGAATTTCTAGAAACAGTAGGTGTACAAGCGACGAGAACTGGTCAAATTCACGATTATTAGCAAGATAGGACAATCTAATCGGGTCCTTGATATGAAGTTATCTGACTAGTCATGACTATAGTCACGACTACAGTCAACAAGGCCCAAGTCATAGTCTGACTTAGTCGGACTACAGTCATGACAACACGCGCGGCTGATCCTCTAATCAAATGAAAACTAACATTTTGCTCCTTTTCGCAGAACAAACCCCCAACACCTGCAGCAAGTGATGGAAATGGCGTCTATGCTCTACGGGAACGGTGCCAGCGACTGTGCTGGAAGCCCTGTCTCTGGTCTCCCTGGTACAGCACCCGCCCCTTCGTCCTTCCCGCACCGAATATCATCCCTGGATCCACGCTCCCTCCTTCGTTTACTCCGGTACCGACTACAGTATCAACCAATCCATTCGCTGTGCGGAGATCACCTGATCATATTGGAGTAGAGGGAGCAGCTTCCCTCCCTCTGGGTGGACCTGTTTTCTCTGGAAGACCTCACAAAGAGTTCTAGTTACTGGGGCATTTCGACCGTTATAAAAATTTGGCGCGTGAACTATCTCTACTTGATACATATACTGCCAACAATGTTTGTCTTAACAAATGACTGGCTCCTCAAGTTTTCCCCTACGCGGCTGCCATCGAAAAGCAGTCCGCTGGTAGAACTGTGTAAAATGTACCACAAGGTTGACGCCGCTGTTTTTGGCGTCCAACCTATGATGCTTGGGGCTGAAGCTAGAGAACAGAGGAAAGAATGTTCAAAAGTGTGTATCCTTGATTCAAACAAAGAACATCGCCGCGCCACGGGCACTTACCATGTAAACTTAAAAGGTGTGCTGTCGTCCGAAGGAGACGGATGACGGAGGTATTCTATAAATAGTTTCTGGTAACTCACGACCTCGGGACCTTATCGAGAGAACTTCTTTCAAGATGTGAAGGATGTAAAGAGATAATGTTGAATGTTATGTGCTAGTGTTACAATGGATATTCTCTGCGTTCGATGACGCGTATTTTCTCTGCCTGGAGATTTCTACATAGTAAAAGTAAGCCTGCCATCCTTTGCTCCAGGCGATGAAACGGGACGGATTTTGGGAACAGCTCTGGAGCTGGCTCAAGTCGATTGAGTAGGAAAATGCGATAGGTTTTTAGTAAAATGTCGGATAAGAAGCCGGTTCTTTGAAGTGTTGAGGGTATTGGGATACACGGTTACGGAATGATGTGAAATTGAAAGACGTGTGAGCTATTCGCCTCGCGAGCAGTACGGCGATGTTGGAGAGCCATGAATCGATCCGCACGGCCTACGAATTCCCCGTCTTCTACAGGGAGAATAGCCCTGATGTTGGCATGTGAAACGCCTTGACGAAGGTAGTACCGCCCAAGAAGGCTGCGAGGCAGTGGCTCTGATGGAATGGCAGCGGGCAGGGCGAGGGTGGAGGTGAAGAGGGCGAAGATGGATATGATAGTAAAGAGGATGGTGTTCATGATTGTTGGAAGCAGTAAATGAGGGTAGTTTCCTGTTGGATGAGTGGTGGTGATTGAGATATATGTTATCTGCACAGCAGTACTTTTTCGCCTGTAAAAGAGGAAAATTCGCTCAGCGACGAAGCCCGATGGAGTGATGGTCGTGGTTGAAGTTGAAGTTGAGCTTCAGTGCTCTTGGACGTTGCCGGCGCTATTCTGACGTCAATTATGGTTGCCAGGCCCAATTGAGGTTTTCTTGGTAAGCATTAGTTTGTTCCTGTACGGCCGACATGTCCGCGGACTCATTGTCGACTCGGAAATGCTGGAGCCTGAGACTTCCAATTGTATTGCTACGCAGCACAATTAGAGCGACTCAGCTGGTAATACTTTTGCTGTGTTGGTGATGCCCAGGTTCTTTAACCTTACCCAGCTTGAAGGCCCCGACAGATCTTGAAGCTGTGATGATTGATAAGGTTGTTCGGATTGAACAGCAAGCAAATGACTGAAGACATTTCACATTCTGACTCATTACTGACTGTAGGCTATGGGATCAATGAGGGTGAACTTATATCGAGTTCAAGTACCCATCTGAACATCAACTCACAAACTTGGCGTAAAAATTGCTATCGCAAGTCCCAAACTTCCAGGAGGGTACTTGAGCACAGTGTTGGAAGGGACGATAGCACTCCTTCAAGCAGGCGTCTCAGCCCCACTGCGCATGTCCCACTCTTCAGTCACACCCACCAGCTAAGAGGTCCGTTTTGTTAGCAATGCTCACACCACACGTTTCGGAGGAAGAGAAGATGGAAAGTCGTCCATCTGGGATAATCCTGTGTATGTATTTGATGCGTGTGCTACGCATAATAGTATGATGCGCAGTCAAGTCACAATGCACCTACTTGGAATGCTTCGTGAGGATGCTAAAGTTGATGTTGGGGCACATACATCGCACAGCACCAGCTGGTCCTTCATCATTCACATACAGCCTACGATAGCTCTGATTACATAGCTCGCAACTGTGCGCTACAAGCGACCAGGAGGACCTAACAGGTTAACTTGGATATTCCAGCTGAAAGTATAAAAGGTGGCAACGAGATGGGGCAGATTCAGAAGGTAGCGGGGGGCGACGGATGAATTAGACGTGGGCCCATACTCCAGAGAATTAAAAGACTGCGTTAGGCTTAAATAGATCGAAGAATTCGATGCACGACAAGCGCTGGCGTGCCCCCAATGCCCCTATAGTATCGGATCCTTGTATGTGAGTACCTCGATGGGGTATTTTCATTTTGCATCATGTAGTACTCTAGAACGATAGTCATACCGATAAGATACCACCAGTCTTTGACAAACGTATACGTAGCGAGTATGTAAGGGTATGTTTGAATTGCCGGCTCTACTCCAGAACGATAGCGCCATGAAGTGGTGACGAAGAACGTCGAGCACTAAGATGTCCAAAGTTCGATATACGCGCTACTTTGGCACAAACCAGCCGTGACAGATAAAGATAGGCAGTTTGCAATTTGACTTGAGCGCAAGAAGAAAAAAGAAAAAAGGAAATTTTTCCGTTTTGTCAACGAAAAATGTCACGTGGGCTGGTCTGTGCGTTTCTGAGGCACCGTGTCACTTTATTGCCAGCTTCACAAGAGGAACTTGAGAAGAACTGCTCCTTTCTACCGCCTTCGAAATTCCCTAAATAGCTTCCTCTACGTACGCGCTGCTGAAGCTTGTATGCGTGTCGCAGTAACCGGAAAGTATCGAGGACATGCGCCACGTGCACCACCCACATTTGGAAGAGGTATGTATGAATGAAGTATGGGAGACAGCGACAAAAGACTTCCAAGCGCAGCAGTGCGAAAGTTGTGATGGACATAACGAGTTCTCCCGCTGTGCTCCACATTCTCGTCGCAAATTATGAGAAAAAAGCCCCGTGCGCTCTCGGATCCGACCCATAAAAGCAAGAACTTATTCCTGTCTTGTTCATACCCACAGCCCTAGGAAGGCGCCAATATTTGGAACCTTGTACAGATTATCCTATTGGCGCCTATTCACCGAGATTCTGGTCTGTGAAAAAACTCTGTTTGCAGTTTAATTCCTGTTTAAGGCGGTGGCCCCAACCATGCAGCAGCGCCTAAGTGTCAGATGGCTCTCTAGCTGCGGCGTTTGTCTCTAGCGCTGCACTGGATTCGCCACTTCCCCTCTCCAATCATGGATTCTATCAAGCATGGCTTTGTACATTGTGGAACCCACGCGGATCTGACGACACACCTTCTGATAACTGAGAACTCACATAAGGTTAGATGTGTACAGGCTGCGGATACGTTCCAGGAGATTGGACCGGAGGCCTCGAATACTTAAGGACACCGCCTACCTCCGTGTTGCTCTTGGTCGACTCTCAGAATGACCTACTTCCATCCAGTCGTTGTATCTTCGACTTTCTTATCCTTGCTTGCCTTTGTTATACTAATAGTATATCATAGATGCTCCCGCCGATTTAGCTCCCGCGTTGAAATCCACCGCACGATACTTTCAATCCAGCGGTCGTTAAACCCTCCAGGAGCTGAAGGGTGGGAGATTCTTGCAGCTCGCGCGAGGCCAAACGCGCGTTTAATTCGTGCTTTCTCTCTGACCAACACCTTCGTCTCACCGAACCCAGCGGTACACTCCGAATTTGTCGGTCAAGCGATATTACGTCTCAGAACATCTACCAAGCGTGGTTGGTCTGTCTTTCAGCGGATCACCGTTGATGCTGTGATCGCGGCCTTGGCGGATGCTAAGGGTATGGACTTCGACACATTCGTACAGGATGTAACAATGCGTGTCGCGCTGGTTGGGCTCCTAGACATTGACAGCCCAGTTTCTGAACTTGACTCAGACAGTATCAAAAGGGTCGCCATTCTAATAACAGAGTTATGGGCACTTTCCAAACGATCCGACCCCATCTCTCCTTCCTTCCTTCTTGAGCTGAACGAGCATCTGCGCGTTTTGATCCCTGATGAAGCAAAATACCCAAACCCGCTTGACTACGTGATCCCTATCTGGGAGACATTGTGGCGCGTCGTTGCCACCACAGTTGCTTATGCACATCAACATCCACTCGCCGACAACAACTTTTCTAATCTTATGCTCAATCCAACAATAGTTCAATTTCGTTGTTCCAGGAGCTCACCCTCAGTGGAATGGTTCGTAACCGAAGCGATGCGACTTCACCCTCCGTCCAAACATCTCACCCGACATACTTCTATCGCCCCTCCTTTCCTTTCCTTTTTCCCTTCTATACTGCAACCGCTCATGATTAAAGTCATAGGACCAATTATCGTGAACGAGTGCGCGGATATAGGAGGTGTCTTGCGATCTGCGAGTATATGGGGTGCTGATGCCGATACATTTGATCCTTCGCGGTTTGCACATGGTCGAATCACTCGGGAGCAAGAGGTCGCGAGGTCGCTCCCATTTGGCCATGGTTTATACAAATGTGTTGCAGCGGCATGGGCCCCAATGGCTGCCGGAATTATATCTGCAAGCATTTTGGAGCAGTTGGGGACGAAGTCGGACTATAGGTTGATGAAGGGCCCGTCCGTTGGTACGAGGGAGGGCTGGAGTGGGTGGGTGGTTGTCAGACGCTGACTGGGTTCAACTAGCAGTGTTCTGTAAATAACAGGTTGGTCTCATAGCCTTTTTCGATACGGCGCTTAGCGGTGATTTCTTTTTTTACGACAGGTGATTTGAATGTCACAGACTCACTTCGGGTCGCTTGGAAAACTCAAGCTTCGAGCTGCAGTTGATTAGAGACAAGACCAAGCAGGGAAGAGGAATAAGCAAACACGGAAAGGTAGCTCAGAAAACTAAGAAAATATTAAATACAAGTCACGATCGATCCTCTGTTTAAGATGTTCTCTAGTTTTAACTGCCCGTATCAGTTGGTCAGGCCAAGGGCTTCACGGCCACTTCGATGTGTTGGTCGACCTTTGTCGATGCTAACTCGTCCCCTCGAGGAACATAGAAAAGGGCTGAGAAAACAAAAAGACCAATACTGCAAGTTCTGATCATCGAATGGGTTCAAATGAAGAAGAACGGCCCTGATGTCCGCCATTACGCACAGTCAGGGGTAGCAAATGCCAGCCGCCGCTCATTCAATTGGTAAAGGATCCTCTCATGGAATACAGGTTGAGGTGTATAGCTCACTTCAAATTGCTGCCAAAATTCCTAGAAACTTCATTGGCAAGTCGAAGGAGCCCTGCCACTGTTGGCACACGCTCCCGTGCGATCGGGTATTGCGAAACTTACTGAACTTACTCAGGTGGCATGCATTCCGTCTTCGGTTTGTGTGGGAGTTTCCGTTCTGAAGATCTAGCCGGATTTGGTAGTTGGTGGGGAATGGTCGTTGATATACGCCTGAAGGCTGAGATGAACGGTCGTTGAGTATCGCTTGTGATATTCGGGGGAAAGTGTTACGGTACACCAAAATATGTGGAGAGGGTTGTCGGACAAGGGGGTTCCCATGTGGGGATTGGGGATTAGGAGGTCGTAGATGAGATGTTGATGGTCTAGGTGTTAATGGTAGGCTACCGAGTAGTTGTCACACAGTTCATTAAGTGGGACCGGCGTGAGATGCACACAAGACTTTTCAGACTGGCGGTTGTGGCGGTTGGGAATTCTGTTGACCCAACCCAGACTTGTTTAACCAGTGTAAATAAGTTAAATGGTGATATAGAGCATAAGGATGATTTTGCAGGCGGGAGGTTTTGAAATAACCCCTGATCAACCATGAGTGGAATACTTTGGTGGATTGTTGTCAAATAACCTGGTCACTTGTAACACTGATTTAGCTTCAAATTGCGGGTTCCAGGTTACAAGCTAGATTGCATCGAATCAGGCAACCCAGAACAACTCTATATTGGGTAGTATGAGTGCTACATGCCAAAAAAAAAGTTGGAGAAACTCTATCGAACTTGAAATTTATTAGTTATGCTGGCCAAATAAACGAGCTAGTGGGAACTTGCAAGAAACTCTTTCTCCTGAGTCCGTCAAGGTCACTGAGCAAATGCGTAGTCAACGGTGCCATGGATTATGTATATGTCAATGTGTAGAAGTCAGAAGGAGGCCTGACGACCCTTGATCAAGAAATTCTGTATTTGTTTGCGCAGTCGGACTTGAAGCTGAGCTCACACCATAACCATCATGTCACAATGGGGCCCTGGCCAGCAGCCTGGATTTCAGTATCCAATGCAGACTGGATATCCAGGAAATAACCCTCAGTTTCAGCAGAACCCACAGTTTCAACAGCAGAACCCGCAATTCCAACAGCAGAACCCGCAGTTCCAGCAACCTGGTGGCTATCGGGGGCCAGGTCTCGCGCCTCAGCCGACTGGGTTTCCTGGACAGCGGATGCAAGGCTTTCAGCAGCCTCAGCAACCAGGTTTCCAGGGAGGGCCAGGCTTTGTTCAGCCCCAGCAGACAGGGTATCCTATGCAGAGCGGGAATTTCCAACAAGGCCGTCCACCCGTACCGCCCGTACCACCTCTTCCGACGCATCTCCAGTCTCAAATCCAGCCCTCGAGCCTTTTAGGGTTACCTCAACAACCGCAGCAGCAGCAAATCAACCGATTTCAAAGCTCATCGCCTGCTATCGGCGGGGGCGGTTTGATGCCTCAGGCTACTGGATTCCCTGGCCGCGGTCCACTCATGGCTCAACCCACGGGGTTCGTTGACCCAAGACTTCAGATGATGACTACGACATTCATGCCAATGAATAACACGTCACTCGGCCCTGGAGTCGCTCCACAACTGGCACCTCCTCAATTCAACTTGCAGCAGTCGTTTCAGCAACACAGCCAAGCGCAGCACGGCGCTGCCCCCTCGCAGATGTCATGGGCGTTAACTAAGGCCGAGAAAAAACAATACAATGACATATTCAGATCCTGGGATGCCCAAGGCGCCGGTTTCATCAGTGGCCAAACTGCATTGGAAGTTTTTGGCGCTAGTGGTCTTGGGACAGATGATCTCGCCCGTATCTGGTATGTTTCTGGTCATATATGTCGGTTTCAGGTATTCAGATATTCCTTAGGACTCTGGCGGATTACGATGATCGTGGCAAGTTGAACATTGCCGAATTTCATGTTGCAATGGGGCTCATCTATCGACGTGCGTATTTTTCGGTTTACCATGATCGAGCAGAAGTCCTCACACCTTACCAGGTTTGAGTGGTATGCAGATTCCCGAACAGCTACCACCAGAATTAGTTCCGCCATCCGCTCGAGACCTTGACAGTTCGGTTGAGATTGTAAGGGACCTCTTGAAGCATGAATCTCGAAACCGCACCCCTTCGAGTCTCGATTCACCGATGTCTCGTGCAAAGGTCCGTTCTTTCAATGACTCATCATCCACCGTTGATTCTGCTCGTGATGCTTCTGTCTATAAGCACAATGATACCGAACCTGTGGGAGACTTCTACAAGCCTCGATCTCGCCACGTTAACCGTGATGATGTACGGTCTCGGAATGATGACGATAGTCCTGCAGCCGACCTCGATGAAATGAAGCGCAAACTCGCGAACACTGCTCAAATGTTAGACCGTGCGGCAGAGGCGGATGCCTCAAGGACGGCGGAGGACGAAGCTTTGGATAGGGAAATGGAGGATCTAAAATACCGCGTCAAAAGAGTCAGTGATGATTTGGAGTACGTTTCACGAGGGACCAGGTCAGCTGTTAAGGACCAGGACAGGAGAAAGTTGGAGCGAGAGCTTTTGGAGCTCATGCATGAACGCATACCAGAAGTAGAAAGGAAAATCAAAGCAAGGGATGAGAGAAAGGAACGAGAGAAGAGGCAATGGGCTCGTGACAGGGATCGTGCAAACGATCGTTTCGGAAGATATGATTCCAAGGACGATAGGAGGTACGACGATCGCGACAGTGACAGACCTTATTCGCGCGGTGGCTATAGGAACAGGGACAGAGATGACCGCAGTGACGACCGTTATCGACGTGATGCCCGATCACGCTCCCGTGACCGAGATCGAGAACGCGACCGCGACCGAGACTACGACCGTCCTCGTTCACCACCAAGGGCACGCTCCCCACCTCCATTGCCTCCTTCCACTGCTCCGGCTAGCACTATTCGTGACCCTCCCACAGCGCCTCCTCCACCCAAGCCTTCACCCTCACCTGCACCTTCGAAGAGGATGACCCCAGAGGAACGCCAAGCGTTTGCTCGTGCAGAGGCCAAACGGCGTATTGATGAGCGTATGGCTGCATTGGGTATCACGGTTCCGTCCTCCTCTCCCGTTATAGATACTACCGTCGAGGATAGACTGCAGCAAGAGAAGAAAGAGGCAGAAGAGAAAGTACGCCTTGCGGAAAAACAGGCGGAGGAGAGGGAAAGAGTTCGCAATGAGCGACTCGAGAACGAGAAGGCTGCCAAAGCTCCCCCATCTCCATCTCCGGTACCTAAGCAGGCACCTGCTTTTGTACCAACGCCTACGCGAACTGCACCTGCACCGGACCCTCCGGCACCAATGCCAACACGGAAGTCAGCACCCCCACCCCCCAAGCCACGTGGTCCCCTAGTACCTCCCGCACCACGACCTCCAATAATTAATCGTCAGGCCCCGCCTAAGTTCGAACCGCCTGTTGCTGCCGCTGCCGCTCCTCAACCTGTGGTTGACCCCGAAGAAGAGGCTCTGCGTGCCAGAGAAGAAGCGGTCAAGAAGCAGCGAGAGGCTCGTGCAGAGAAGCTCCGACAACTTGAGAGAGAGGAAGCAGAAGCGAGATTGGAGGAAGAGCGATTCCAGGCACGTGTACAGGCTTTGAAGGCTAGATCGACATCTCCTGCTCCTCCTGTTGTAACCCCAGTGGCACCTCTTCCACCGAAGGCTCCCAGCCCTCCTCCTGCGCCCGTGGTTGCTCCACATACGGCCGCTGATACAGCTAAGTCCACCAATCCTTTCAGTCGCCTGATCAACCAAAATGCAACAAGTCCGGCTGCTTCACCTGCTACAAACGGCAGTACCAACCCTTGGGCCCGCTCTCAGCCCGCTGCCCCACCTTCTGCACCCAGCCCTGGGCCCAAGTCCTACCATACTGCTCCGTCATCTGAGGATGATTGGGATGACCTCACCGAAATTACGGACGACGATAGTAGTGATGAGGAACTCGGGCGTCCACAGCGTGCTGATCTTGCAAAACAATTGTTCGGCAGCATTTTGCCTACAAGCCGTCCAGGGTCTGCAGCTGCCAATACTAAGCCCGGGTCATCTCCTTCCACTCCAGCACCGCTCGCGCCGCTTTCCCCTCCGGCACCTGCACCCCCTGCGCCCCCTGCACCCCCTGCACCCCCTGCACCCCCTGCATCCCAAGCGCCGCTCGCACCTGCAGCTCCCGCACCCAAACCCGCCGCGGTTGGCGATGTCAGTGACCTGATGCGCTCGATTCAAGGTGGAATGAAGTTACGACCCGCCAAAACAGTCGATAAGAGTGCCCCACCCGTTTCTGGTAGAGTTCTTGGGGATGCTGCACCTCCAGTTCACATCAGTGCAGCCATCAGACCTGCCTCACCACCGACGCACATCACTCCACCTATGGTTACTTCTCCCGATCACCTACCTGAGACAGCAGTCATGGATCAAGGCAACTCCAAGTCTAGTAATAGGCAGTCGTTCGGCTGGTTTGCTGAGCGCGCTGCGGACGCTGGTGGCACATCCACATCTGAAGTTCAACGGTTGCCTTCGACAACGGAGGAAGAGGAGGAGGATGTCGCATCCCCTTCTACGCCCATCCCTTCCATTCAAATTGACGAAGTAGCACCTGAGCCAGCACTTGATCCCCTTGCGGATATCGATAAGTCCATTGGTAAGCTTTTTTTGTTACTGTCCATAAGTTTCTGCAAGTTCATTCACTTGGAATAGTTCATCGTGTGCGATCTTTGTACCCATACCAGGGGGATGGTCCAGATGATTTAAGTAAGTATTGTGGAGTGTTTCAAAGTATATCATCTAACCTATCACTAGTTTTCGGGGAGAACCTCATTATGATTGCTAATCCCTCGAAATCTGGTGGGGATTGGTGGCACGGATCCCTAGTCAGCACTGGAAAGTCGGGTATGTTCCCAAAGACCTATGTCGAGGTTTTCAAATCCAGTGCGTCAATTGTACAATTTAGTCTTTTTTTATATCTCATCCACAAATACCACCTAGCCAAAGCCAAGGCACTCTACTCCTATACTGGAAACAACCCCGACGAGCTTCCCTTCACCGAAGGAGACGAGCTTACCATCATCGATAGAAGCGAGGAGGAATGGTGGAAGACAGAACAGGAAGGCGTGGTCTTCATCGTCCCCGCTGGCTATCTGGAGATCGTCGAGGGTTAGTGAATTCAATATTTATTGAGTTCCTCCCGTTTACATGTCGAATAAAATAGGCTAAATTTCCTTTTTCTGCTTCATTTCCATGTACACACCTCAAAATTACATCTTAACACGGAATGGATTCACGTTACATGGTACTCTTAGATCTTACTAGTGGTCACACCAAATCAACCATGATTGCCACAATGACGACAACTGAACGGCCTATCGAGGTAAAGGATTCGGCTAACACCCAACCTATAATCACAGACCCTACCCTTGCAAGCGCTTCTCTCGATCGCGAAGAGAGCGACAGCGATGGTGATAGTGACTTCGAAGATGACAGTGATTCCGACTCGGATTATCTCTCTTTTAGTGACAATGAGTACCCAGAAACACAGGTTGAGCGAGAAGCACGAGAACATGAAAGACAGCGAGTTTTGGAAGCGGCAGGGCTCATCGTAAAGCAGGATAAGAGTAAACCACCCACCAAACCAATGCGGAAGCGGTCTACAAAACGCCGGCCAGCACCTGCCGTTCCTACTCGCGCTTCGATAATCACAAAGGAGCTTCCACCGGTACCAGATCCCGAACCTGACCCAGAGCCGCTAGACCATGCAGCACGATTAGATGACGCGTTTGATAGGTATGAATCGTTCAAGAATACCCAGAGCAACAGGATGTCAGTTGCTTCGACGATGTCGATCGACACGACCTCGATATCCCCAACCGTGTCAAATTTTCCATCAACGTCCACGTCCACAAGTGGACAGAAAGACGGTGATAACAGCAGGAGCTATTCCCACTTTTTACACTTCCTCGGGAGGACAAAGACTCCAGAAGGAGAGCGGAGGACTACATTACATATTTCAGCGCCCATTATGAACAGCGCGATGTCGGAGGATCCGTCGAGGTCGGGGACTCCGGCGTTTGGATCGGTACGTACTCTAGATCATGGTTTTGGAGTCATTTACCAATATGCGGGATGTCACAGTCGTGGGCAAGTCTAGTTGACAAGACTGCGTTAGAAGGTATCCCTACGGGCGAACGACGTCGGCAAGAGGTAGGGTTATAGTTATCTGATTCAAATTACTTTATGAACATATCCTTTCTTGACAGGCAATATTCGAATTGATTCATACTGAAGGGGCATATGTCCGAGATCTTCAACTTATTGTGGAGGTAAGAGATGTACATCACTCGATATACAAGGGCGACCGTAAACATGTGTTACCCCAGAAATTCTATTTCACCCTGTTGCCCATGCTATCACGTAAAGAAGTCACTGTAATATTTGCGAATATTGAAGATATCCTTCTAACGAACACTGTGAGGCCCCATAACCTCGTGTTTTGTTTTGGTACTGACTACCTTATCAGACGTTCTTCAGTAGCCTTGAGGAACGTCAGAAGGATTGCCGACTTTACATCGACCGGATAGAAGATATCCTACTTACCCACATCCCGAATATGGCTGTCTATATGGTAAACCTTTATCCCTAACTCTTTGTAATATATGGTATTCTGACGTTTATATGAAGGCGTATTGTGTCAATCAAGCCACAGCGATCAAGGTACTCAAGTCGTTGCGAGACTCGAAACCAGAACTAGAGTCACATTTATTGGTCAGTCCATCGTTTATCTACAATATACTAGTGACACTACTACCCTGCATAGAAACTTCGAGATGATCCTGCTGTTCGTAATTTGGATCTGTCAAGTTATCTGCTTGCTCCCAGTGAATTCAGCGATCTTGTCCTGTCCTGTCGTAAACTTACCATATCGCACAGTGCAACGAGTAACACGGTATCCACTACTGATCAAGCAGGTATATACATCGCCGTTATACAGGTGAAAAAGTAAACAAACTGATGGGACAATGGGACCGCGCAAGCTTCTCAAAGAAGGGCAACTGATAAAAGCCAAGAGCGGCCGCAAGCTGTATGGGTTCTTGTGCAGTGACATTTTGGTCCTGACAGACGAGTCCATGAAAACGTTGTACCGAATGGTATGCTTTGTTATTCTTGTCTCAATTTTCTCGCCAAGTAATGTCCGACCCACAGCCGATTCCATTAGCGCAGGCCCAAGTAAAAGAAGCTAAGAAAGGTTGATGAAGCATTCTTTTCTGATTGGTATCTGACATCTTGTCCAATGGCGTAGATGACCTCACCTTCGAAGTGGCACAAGCCTATCCGAGAGGAGGCGATACAATCGCTCTGAAGGCGACTTCGCCGCGCGATTGTCAAAGTGAGTCTTATTCTTGATGTGCCTCTCCAGTAGAATCTTGGTGGACATCAAAATTGATACATGGAACCTTGTAGCATGGATGCATGAGATCGAGTATGCAGGTCGTCGGTGTCGGCATGCTGAAGATAGGGCAATGCGCAAACAGCGGCGATGATCCTTGAATGATACCCACGCAGCCACTGGCCATGGACTACTGGACTATGAGCAGTATTTGGTTTTTACATGATGCATAACTTTCGTTTACCCTCCCGCTATGATCAGTTCCCTACTGTACATATTTAAAAGTACTATTAACATACCTACACAATTCGTATGTATTTCTATGCAGCGATTTTTCTGAACTTTAACGAGGACCCCGAGGAGCCGTGATTATAACCGGCTTTCTGGATTACCGAACAGCACCCGTCATCATCTTCCACCCTTCCGGGGGTGCGGATTCCGACTGTGACATGTTCAAAAATATATAACTTTCTTGCCACAGTCCCCCTCGCCATCTCATATCTCTACTCGTAGTAGGCATCCATATAATGACTTCTCCAGGTATGTTTAACGTGTTGAGCACTTTCCTGTTGGTTGGTCTTAATCACTTATTGAATCCTCGCAGACCTCACCATTGGCTCCTTGTTCAATGTCAAAGGAAAGATAGGTAGGAGACCGTTAACGAATAAATATACTGCAATATCTTATAGAAATCTTCTTGCAGTCCTTGTGACGGGCGGAGGGTCAGGAATTGGGAAGATGATTGCTGCTGGTTTCGCACAGAACGGTGCTAAAGTGTATATTGCAGCGCGAAAACTCGAGCAGCTGAAAGAGGTACGTCTGGTCACAATTTAGAAAGATATATATTTTATAGATGGTGTAGGCAGCCGCAGAGGTCAGCAAATCTTCACCAATACCAGTGCAGTACATCCAGGCAAATGTTGGGGTATGTGTGGGCTTACCACTCAGTGCTGCAAACTGTCCACTGAAGAGACCCATCATCTCCCTACCAGTCAAGGGCAGGCTGTGATGCACTCATTGCAGAGTTCAAGAAACGCGAAAGCAAGCTCCACGTCTTGGTAAACAATGCTGGAATATCATGGGGAGGCCCATTCGAGGACTTTCCCGAGGAGAAGGGGTGGGATAACGTCTTCAACGTGAACGTGAAGAGCATCTTCTACAGTGTGTGATTTACGGACCCTCATGCGGATGTATCTGTTAATCACTTCTCACCGTATTTTTAGTGACAGCAGGGTGGGTCACTGAAGTAGGCCCTGGCACCGAGTTGGTTATTGAATCGGTGTTAACAGCTTGGTGGACGTGTTAGCTAAGGACAGCAATAACCGTGACCCCGGGCGCATCATCAACATTTCATCCACTGCATCTGTCGACCCTCAAGCCGAATCCTTTTTGAGTGCAGGAGGGAATGGTACTTGGAGTTGTTCGTATTATTACCTTGTCTGAATTCATCGTTGCTAACTCTATGCTTCCAGACCAACCAAGTAAAGCTGCAGGTAAGATCTGAATATACCACAACGTTCAATGCTCACTGCCAAGTTCGCAGTCAACCATCTTACCTCCGCACTCGCTATGAAGCTTGCTCCGCAACATGTCACGTAAGCACTCGTCTATCTTAGTGAATGTTACGACATTGATAAGCATTACCTGTTGTTAGCGTGAACGCTATTCTCCCTGGGTGAATTCTTGGTCTTCTGCCTATTTTTACTGAACGTTTTTTGAAATTATCACATTTTAGGCTCTTTCCGAGTAAAATGACTGCATACGGCATTAAGACGGCTGGTGAAGAGGCATTTGCGTCGGGGCAGCCAACAGGTACGTGTTTCCCCACCATCGACGTTTCAACGAAACCAACTCGGTCTTCGAAAGGCCGCATCGGCACCCCATACGACGCCGCTGGAATGGCTCTGTGGCTCGCCTCCCCAGCATCGGCACATGTCACCGGCGCACACACAATAATTGACGGAGGAGCACGGTACGGGCATGCGGGCCGTGCAGCTAAACTTTAAAGACTATGTTTCATTTCCTTGATATTTCAAGGCACCGACTGCCGTGGAAATGCCTGCATTATCCTTATGTAGATCTCTTGATTGAGCGACACTCGGTCTGGGTGTTTCGTCATATATGGTAGTTGTAAATTTAATTTATTCGTGTAGTACCATTTAGCTGAGCAGCCACTCCGCAAGTTAAAGAAATGTGAATGATCATTGATTAACATTATATAATTCACTATGTACGATCATTCAAGTGGGAGGGAAAAAAAAAAAGAGGGGTAGAAGGGGACAAGTAAACACGAAATGGTAACCCAAAGAATGATTCAATACAAGTCGCGATGATTGTGGTTTTATCCCCTGTAGTGTCAGCCGCCCGCCCTTTGTCTGGTCAGGACAACGACGAACAGCCCACCGCATTGTTGGGCGCTGGCCGATCTACGTCGGCGCTGACTCGTCCCCTCAAAAAAAAAAGGAAAAGAAAAGAACAAAGACCAAGAGAACTCCCAAGCTGACAACGCTTCGCGAAGTTTACCTATGACTCTGATGGGTGAGGTCAGGCCATAAGTCACCGCTTGGCTGATGCTGGTCGAATGCAACGCTGAACATCTTACAATCCTTCCAACCCGGAAGGGCAGTTGGAGAGTCCGCTCAGGGAGGGTGACACCGAACTTGGGGTCTCGGAAGTGGTATGCAACTGCCCTTGATCACGGGAAGCCCCGCTCAAGCCCCCAACTATCTACATCACACAATTAACAGAATCACTCAACCTGTGGTCTTGACTTTGAAGATCTTCTGCTTTGAAGTACTTTGAAGTGGAGTTGAGGTCGGTGTCGGTGTCGCATCGCTCTTACTTGGCGAGGAACTAGAAGCAATAGAGTCAGCCAACTAAGAAGCTAAGGGCCACTCACTTGAAAGTTGCTTTAGGTGAGGTCATGTAAGCCTTCACGAATATCCACCAGCAATAAAGCAGACTGCTTACCATAAAGGGAAGAGTTTGGGACTAGGCGTGGTGTTGTACTAAATGCTTGATGAGCGCCACGCTAAGGGGGGCCAAAGTCAGCGAGGTTTGGTTAAAGTAAGAGGGACGAACACAACGGCAAAGGTGCAGGAATGGAGAAGGAAATAAGCGAGGAGATCATGGTAGGAAGGAAAGGAGGATGGAGAGAGGCTGACAGACCTCTACGAGCTTTATACTCTTGATATGAATGTCCGACTTCCGAACGATCTTACTATTTATAGATCATGCTCCAGTGGTCACCTTTGAGTGTTATCGAAAGTGGCCTAATTTCCTGCTAAGATGTCAGTTATAGTCCCATGCCGAAATCACTAAAACTCACAACTTGTGGCACGCCACAATTAGCACCTGGTCAGTTTCCCCGCTACCTCCTAGATTTTCGGCTTGTCCTATGTCAAGCTTGCTCTCAAGACGCATTGAGTAAAGGCAAATGTATTACATAGTATCATCCAGCGGAGATCTCATAGTGTTACATGTTCCAATCGTAAGAGACAAACATTCAATATCATCCATCCAAGGTTGTAGCGCGTTGTCCAGCTTCTAGTCCAGTGTCTAGTAGAAATACAGATACCCGTTCCAAGAAAGAGAGATCCTGAGACTTGATCCATGGAGACGTTGCAAAGACCGGAAGTTGTGGGAAAAATAATGCAACCTTACCTCACCGCTTTCTTCCCTCTCCGATTGGTGTAGGTATATTCTCGTTCTTCTGCCCATTCTGGCTCTGCCGACCCAAGTTCATCGCCGCCATCCCAACCACTAGATCCCCCGCTCCCAGCGGCACACCGCCAAGCGGCCCAGCAGGACCGATTCCACCTCCTTCACTTGCACTAGCATTCGAATTCCACGTCGAGCCTGAGGCGAGGGGTGCAGTGGGATTTGCCACTGGCACAGGTGATGCCTTACCCATACCCGCGCTTGCATTGGTATTCACCCACTTGGTGTGCGCGAACATTCGGGCCTGCTCCAGGAGGGCTTTGTATGTGGCATTGTTGAATCCGATGCACTGGATAGCGACACAAGCTACTTTCAAGGCGCCGACAGCGTAGAGCTGGCTGATCTCGTAAACATTCTGAGGGGAGGTATTCTTGCGCGCAGCTATGGTTTCTTTGACGATGGCTTGTGTTGTCTGTGAGAGGGTCAGAGAAAAGGTGAGAATGGAGGCGCACGCCGTGGAACTCCCAAAGTAAAAGAAGCGAGGAAAGCAAACCTCATTGGGGAGCTCGGCCCATTCTTTAAGTGTAAGATCGGCTAGGCGAAAGGTCTTGTACACTCCGGCGTAGTACCAGATCCCGCCCTTTGTGAAAAAGCATTCTACAGCGATGACTATGTTAGTTTAGGTATCCTAAAAGGATCATATAACTTACCTGTGGGCTTGGTTACACGTGGGACGACGTCAACGATGTTCCAGCGATGTGCGGTCGCGACACGGGGATTCGTGCTGCATTTGAAAGTAGGCATATAGAAGTAACCGTGTTCTTCACGTTCTGGGCACCATTGCGTCGTTGTTGAATAGAAAATACGAAAATTTGTCAAACTGGCGGGCTTTGATTGAGCTGGGGCTACTCGAGTCATATCAAGAGCGTACTCACGAAATTCTTAGTGGCTAGGTGTAGAAGTGAGCGTGAGTAAAAACGTTGAAAACACGAGAAGGTACCCCAGTTAAAGTGCAGATGAATTCTTGTAGGCTAAGAGGAGCGGGGATACTCAGAGGGCTAAGCGTATCATCAGGAACCTCTTCGGGCAGCGGCAAGCTAGCAAGAATGGCATTTCGTGCTGCGATCATGTCGGCTGGTTCGTCTGATGCAGGGATGAAGGCAGAAGGCTATAAACACTTCGCATTAGTGAGCAATGGACACTAAGGATGTCTGATACAACTGGTGTTTGAAGTCCAGAACCAGCTGCAGTTTCATCTGGAGTACGCAGGCGCGGTGTTTGAGACAGTTGAACAGGGCCAGGAGAGTCGGTAGGTCTGCTGATTGGTCGGGGGAATTCTGCTGATATTTGTCGAGATGCTGGTCGAATTTCCACATTATTCTGCATGGCTGTTAGATGAGACCATCAGTGTTTCGGCCTCAGACCTTCAACATGCGTTCTTCAAAAACTAGTGCCGGATCTTTCAATTTGGGGATATTGTTCGAGTTTTCTCAGTTCCAATCTCGAGTGCCAGTTCAACAAGGATAAAAGGATCCTATCGATGGTAAGGTAGACACCCAGAAGCGCATATAGTATGCAGCTTGAAACCGACCTCTTTCATGAGACGTTCCATTGTTTTCTGTGCATCAACAACTGCGGCGTCGGAAGTTGGCAGACCATTGGATAGCGTAGCTTTCTCTGAAGGAAGGTCAGGCGTTGCAAGAGAGGTCATTAGTGTTGAAAGAACGAGGTGAAAACAAAAAAGCCTTGCATCCAAGAGGAATCGTTATTTGGCCCTGTTTGAAATCAAAGGTCGCACGTGGCCGTGACGCCAAGCAAGCATGCCAATGGGGAACGGGAACGGGTTTCACCAAAGCCGGCAACATGTCTGTATTTGCAAGAATTTCGACGTCTTCGCGACAACTTGCTGTTCGAATATCAACGCGTCCTTCTCCCTCATTTCTCAGAAAATACGCCACTGAGCTGCCACGGCCACCGCCTCCACAGTCAGAACCAGTCGTTGAAACATTTTCCGCAACTTCACGGCCACAACCATACTACGCGAAACACCCACCAACACGGGAACTACCACGCATAAAAGTGTGTGATTTCATTATCTAGCTTATAGGAAAATGACCTTTGTGTAAAAAAGAAACAATGGCCAACTATAGTCGGCGCAGTGACTCTGGGGGTCGCAGGTTGGGTGGCATTCATGGCATATGTCAAGAACCAAGAAAAAATGTCTAGCTCTGTCGTACGGCAGATAATGAGATCCGTAAGAGAGGATCCCCAGTTGAAGCAGGCATTAGGTCTAGCAATTAGACCTCAGCCTGAATGGTGGTTGAATGGAGACCCTTTAATACACGGACGGGTGAGTTCTATGATCCCTGTCTTCAGTTTCATCTGTTTGACACGTAGTTCTGCTGTAGATCAGCCAGCTGCAAGGAAACGTAGATGTCAGTTTCCGAATCAAAGGGTCAGAAGGTGCGATCTTGCTTCTTATTCAGAGCTCTTGTTACTGACTACCTTGAAGGTTCCGGCACTTTGTATTTTACTAGCATTCGAAAAACTAAAGGCGTTCCTTTCACCATCCGTACGTCGTATTTTAGTATCTCCTGGCATGACTTACCCATTTTTTAATAGTACGATTCAAAGTCATCTGCGATAATGGAAACGTTGTCCTTATCGATGCTGAACCCTTATAATGATTTCTTTGTACGTCTGCGTATTCCTATCTCGTGTTTCTACACTGGATCCCAATGTCCTAATCTTCAAAAATATTCCTACAGAATTCGATTGCAATCCTACTCTACAATTCTTGTATTATTAATGGTTCTATTTAAAGTACAGCTATTACTTCACTTGGTGACCTCCAAATGTCGCACCTCGTTCTTGGTGCTGCGGCGGCCCATAGGTCTGTATTAATGGCAAGCCTAAGCAAGCAGCAATTTCCTTCTGTCTTCCTTGTGATTGTCAGAGGGCTCGCCTCGGTCTGTTCTCATCAAAGAAATTCTAGAGCCTGAAAAAATCATCTGCTAGCGATGCATTGGCTGCAAATAACCCGAAATGCTTTGGCATGGAGTGTTTATGAGACTGTGCCACGCGGGCAGGTCCGGTGATAAAAGTGTACGGTGAAGTGGTGGAGTAAGTACGGGACTCAAATTCTCCAGGGCTTGAAACTGTCTGCTATGGGTTGGTTGCCTTAGAGAAGATATAGGAAATAGCGGCCAGAGGTACATCGGGTTTCTATTCAGAGTGTAGGCTGTTCACTATGTTTACCACGATGATATCTACCTCCGCTACAGAATTAGCTAAGGATGATCATAAAGATTCGATTGCCAGGTTGATACAAACCTGCCTCAAAGGTTGGCGCGGTCACATTTTAAATTTACAGCTCGATCCAAAATTTATGCATATCGAACCACATCAAACCCAGTGCTATGAACGTGAAGAACTAGAGGAGTTCACAGTCGATGTTATAGATCACTGGCAGATCCTGTCGTCCTCATTGAGATCATCTGTATATGGACCGATATTCCGACTAAAACGTTCCTACATGCTCAGCGCATGTACAAAATTGCTTGGAAAGACATGCTTTCCCTCTTGCCTTTTCGCCTCGTCGACGAGCTGTCCGCTCCACCACCCGTCATCAGGAACTGCCATAACCGCAATAACATCCCCGGCTTCGAACGTTAGCTCTTCATCAGTTGTAGCAGTATAATCATAGAGGGCTTTCACTAAATATACATCGATCGGAGTAAGTATCAGGGCCTACAATAATAAGACGTCGACTTACCATGGAATAGGATACGCTTCGATCGACCCTCGAGGGAGGCTGGTGGCGCATTTGGTAAAGGACGCCTGGGTTGCAGCATAGACGGGCCCGACAAGTTATCTACAGACAGGACGACTGGAACCTGTATTTCTGATGACACCGTACCAAGGTCTCCAGTTGACGGGCACTGTGGCTCTGAACCTGCAGCGGCATCCCCGTTAAGTTCGAAGGGATCCCGCTGTAGTTCGAAGTCTTTGAGAGTAGCAACCATATGGTCCCATAGTCCAAGGCTGTTGGTGACATAAGCCGTGACAAAGTTTCCAGTTTCTTGGCTCGGGTCCATTTCTTCAAGGACTATACGGAAACGTTCAGCAGACTAATAGACATCGTGATCAAGGACATATCGAGGTCCAATCGTGATATTGGACGCACCATATCGTTTTCGACACAAGCGGTGGATATGCTGTTCGCGTAAGCCCAAAGCATATCCTTCATGAACTCCAGACGGCTCAGCTCGTCATCTTGGCATGTATTACAGAAGAGCCTCCATTCCTCACCCCACGTGGGTACATCCATATCGAGCAACGCTTGAGATGCGCTGTTAAAGGACTTCCGGCTAGCCAGCATGCCTTGCCGCACTTCAAGTAGCTTATTATCTATATTACTTACGTCCTCTCCATGTGCCTGGGCCTCTGCACGCTGCGCTTTATATATGTGGCTTTGGGCACAGTCTTTGTCGTAATTATCCTTGGATTTGATAAGCAGAGCTTCTTGGGCCTGTTTGACCTTGAACTTCTTCTCCACACCCATTTGAACAGTTTTCTCAACGTTGGATTGTTTCGCATGGAAAAGAAAGGTCGGTGTTTCCAAACTAGATCGGATGGTGTCCGCGAGTTGCGAGTGGTGATCGGCTTGCTTTAGCGTCTCCCGTCGGAGCGAAGCCAACACATTTTGGAGCTCCCTATACGCCGAGGTCGATGAACAGCTGGTTTTCTTTACCTGTCCAAGAACGTTGTAGACGCACCCACTTTCCTTTCCTCCCAATGGAAGTTCGCCTAAAACGGAGAGACGTGTAGCGTACTGTTCCTCGATCGAGGCCCTAATCAAACGTATTTAGCGTATAGACCGTAACCCATACAGTGAATGATACCTTTCATTCCAGAAGTCCCTCAGATCATCGGTTGTCTTGAGTGCTTCCCGCAATCTCGAAAATAAGTTGACGACATTGTCATCCTCGGAAGTCCACCCCGACAGAGATCCGGTCGCGTTTTGTGCCTCAGCGTTGGTCATGGCTTTAACACCTTGCTAGCGCTCACTGGTGGGTCAGTATGGAGCTTTATGTTGCGGACCTAAACCTAATGGTCTGCAAGAGCGACTACCAGCGGTCTGGAGGGGTCTGGAAAGGCGATGAGTGCCAGAAGGCTTGCTCATTGCATAGGTTGATGAGATTTGGGCTGTGCTTGCCATCTAAATCTGCCACTGTTGGGCGTTGCAGTGTATGTCAAGAGCAACAGATTTCTCACAATGAGATCGTGGGTCATTATCAATCGAAGTCCTTTCTCATTGATGTGATCATTGTTTGGCACTATGATCACTGCTATCACTACAATTTCTGCGATTGTTCCACTGGCAGACTCTGCAACACCTCGTGGTATCCCTACATGCATTACAATGCGGCTAAGCTGTACCACCTTGCGCTAAAACTCTCGTGACGACCTTAGCCGTATTCATCTGCCTATAATCTACCACATATGTGGGTATGGTCAGTGCTGTATTATTCTATTGCACCAAGATGATCATTTGAAACTTGGGGGTGTCAGAATCCGGCGTTTTCAATCTGCAGGCACTGAAGATTTCATGGCGCGCCTCAACTCCATCAACGCACCTCAGATAGGACCCGATATTGTGTGGTCGTGCGCAGCACAGTACCTCTTTCCGTCAAATCTCATTTTAGCTCTTTCCCAAAATTGTCATAGGTAACAAGGGCACTAGGAAAAGAAAAGTGAAATACTCTTAAAGCCACACATAAAAGGACAGGTGCCATTGCGCCACCTGGGATAACCTCGGCGTCTGCCGTACAAACCACACTCTTCCTCCACTTCACAAGAATATTGTAACAGTTGCTTGACATAAGGGCCTACTCTCTGAAGCATTGTCAACGCGGAGCTAACCCGATGACGATGCGCTTGAACGTTGAAGCCTCGGGTTGGAAGCCTTCGACAGACCCACACCAAACTCCCGTCACTGTCCAGGTACCAGCAGCAGTTTCGAAACTCTAAAGTGAAAGGAGCATTCCTGCAGTATTCTCGTACTTACACGCTACGCCAGGATATCTGGCTTTGAAATGGTATGTCCGTATTGTTTTTATCAGTCCTGCATTGACTTGACCTCGAGGTTGATTGATGAAAGCTTCAAGTGCGTGCCGTGAGATAGACAGTTCGCTTAGTGCGTGACTGGCATGCCTCATTGCATCCATGTATATAATAGGTCTGAACTGCTTGCAATGCACCTTGCCGATACCGCGCTTCTTTAAAGGTGTGTTAATGCGCAGTATACTATATTTCCAACATTCATTGATCAGCAACAGTTCACCGTTCAAGATAGTAATGCCTTATTGTGATATGGGTGGAAAAAAGCAAGAATTATTTGCTTTGCACCAAGAAGAACGTCGCCTCATGGACGCCCTCTCTGTAGTTCGGACCAAACTCAATGCCCTTGTGCACGTTTCGACACTCCCCGACGAGATCCTCGAATATATCTTCGAGGTTTGCGTATCCTGGCTTTACGAATACCGCAAACCTCGGCATCGCCTGGCTTGGACTCACGTTTGCAGAAGATGGCGACTTATTTCCCTTAATGCCTCAAGGCTCTGGCGAAATATCGACCTTTGTGACTCGCACCTCGCACACGAGTTCCTTATTCGCTCAGGCTCGGCTCCAATCCGGCTCCAATCTACGAACCCCACAAAACTGTCTCTCGCCGACCTCAAGCCACACGCGAACCGTATCGCCTCTATCAATGTTCACCTATTTCCGGAAGACATGATAGAGCTCTTCGAGGAGTGTGGACTGGGTATATCGGGCATAGTCAACCTTTCGTTAAAAGTCCCACCCATGTCGACGAGTTTTGTTTTGGACCTCAAATCTTCCCTTCCATGCTTGAGAAAGCTTATGCTCGACTGTGTCTCAATTCCGTGGAATCTTTGCCGAGGTTTGACACACCTTAATTTGCGTGGCTTGACCGCAGGCTTTTCCCCATCCATTTCAGAGCTCCTCACCATCTTTGATGCGTCCCCAGATTTGGAATTGATACGCTTGACGTGCGTCAGCCCAACTATGTCTGAATGTGCCACTCGCCCTCAACGTCCCATCCACCTCACCCATCTCCGAGAACTTGGGCTTCATGCGAAAGCCCCGGTCATCCAATCCATCCTATCAAATCTCTTCATACCGTCTGCGGCACGGCTTCACATAAACTGCTCTCAACCCTACACCCTTCACTGCCTCCTACCTTTAGGTCATAGTCGTGTATATACAAACCCTAACATCCATGCCATCCATTTGGAACGGGACGGGTTTCAGTTATCCTCCTCAACGACGCCATGGAACAGGGAAACAGTAGAGGCAATTGTTTCCTTTACTTCCTCTTGCCCCATTTCCAAACACCTGTTACCTGATATATTCAATTTCTTTGATCTTACTCGTATTACAGTGCTCGAAATTGGACCTGGTGTCCTTTTTGACCTGACTGAAGATCCGATTTCCAGTTTCCTTACCCACATTCACAGCCTCGAGGCCCTGCGAATCGCCTTCACCGCCCACCATTACCTTTCACCTCTCCTACAAATTCTCTCGGTTCCCGTAGAACCACTCAATTGCCCACCGTATTTTCCATGCCCGTGCTTGAGGAAAATATCTTTCGGCCGAGTTGGTGATGGGACGTGGTGGCATTTTGCTGAGGATTGGTTATCGTCTCTTGTTGCCCTTGCAAAAGCGCGTTACGACGCTGCTATACCTTTGGAGGTCCTCGAGTTTCCCAAGTGCCAGGACATGTCACCCGAGTTGTGCGCCAAATTAAAATACATTGTGGGCCATGTGTATGCGGACGTGGACGCATAAGCAGATCAAACTAATAGCAAACAATGGTGCTGAACACTTCGTTATAGTCTTCTGTCATTTCATTCAAGCTAAAGATGGAGGTATTCTCTTGAGTTTTTCTCTCCCGATAAGGAGGGTGGACTGGACAGCGTTAGAATAGGTCTTGTACCGTCAGATAAGATTAGATATTTGATACAACAACTATTTCGGCTCCGGATCCCGTGTACTCAACGTTTAACATTTAACGCTCATTGCAATGCGCAGGCACAGTAGCCAGCGAGGATTCGACTTCTTATTCGCTGAGAAGTACAGGAAGCGCAACCCAAAAGATCTAACGACTGCCATGGAATCTCTTCCAGAAAGTGTGAGGGTCATGGCTGGTAGGTGTTTCTCTACGAAGCCTCCACATATGAAGTTGCATCAGCCATATTCTGTAACTTTGCAGAAACTCGGCTCTCCCAAGTGACATTGAAGGCCGTAAATCTGGTGAAAGCGAAAGTATCTTTCACCAATCGCCTTTCCAGATCAGCGTTTGGCCGGTTGCGACAATTCACCTACCTGCCTATGGATATCCTTCTTGAGGTAAGTCCACTATTGGGTACAGTGCCCGGATAAACAGGCTCTGAATCCACTAGATTGCAGGAAACCTACTTCCCGCAGACATTTTGTCACTATCCAGGGTGTCGAAAAACTTCCGTTTCTTGTTCATGTC
Source organism: Myochromella boudieri (assembly GCA_018221655.1). NCBI lineage: Eukaryota > Fungi > Basidiomycota > Agaricomycetes > Agaricales > Lyophyllaceae > Myochromella > Myochromella boudieri. Next base: position 42,044 of record JABCKU010008187.1, read on the forward strand.
AAGAAAATCTCGTTTCGTGTGGAGCCTGGCAATTCAAAATGCCATGAAAGAGCTGGGCTTACCCATTGGCTGCCCTCCTGATATGAACGAACCACAATATTCAAGTCTGATATTTGATCGGCTGTGTTCCGTAAATGCCTTCGCATCCACTTTGTTTATATCACTCACATTCAATAGCGTCAGGCATGCAATAGTGTTCGTGCATCCAAAGTGCACTTCTCACTCCGCATGCGGTTTTGCTCTGCCTGTTCGAAAGAAAAGTACCCCATAACTTTCTTTGTGTTGTCCTCAATTGATTGATGTGTCCAAGTGTCCGAGAGGGACCTATAACTGGATTGGGGATGAACAAGGATATTTCCAAAATACTTGTCCTCCCATGTTCCGCCCATGGTTAGTTATCAGCATGGCCAGGGTGAGAATTGGGTTATCTATGTTCTCAATTATAGGGGGGTTTGAAAGCTTTGGTTGGATTGAGTACTCCTCGGCAGAATATGCTCAGGTAACCCAACACTGTTCCAGCTTACCTGACAGTGACGCACTCCGACAATACACACAAGATCGCGAAAAGATGGCCATAGTGATTACACAGGTGTGTATCGGCATTGTATCAGGAGCAACTCACAGTTACATTATACGTCTCAAAAAGCATGGGTTTCTCGTACAAGAGTGGTACGACGGCAGGATGAAGCAAGTTGATCAGGAAATGTAAGTTGTATCACAAATTTCATCAACCTGCGCTGATCGTTGTCGGGCACAGGCATGCTATCAAGAAAGCCAACATACCTCCGCCTAGACTCACCAGGCAGGCTGAGAAAGCCAGGTTCGTCCTTCGTGTTAGCAGCCAGATTGAATAATAATGAACAGGCGTAGGGTGGACTCATATGCCCGCTGGGGCTGAGGCCTTATTGACGAAGGGTTGCCACGAATGAACTCGCTCTCATTTCTGCTGTTGTATTTGTAAAATAAATACTTCTTCCCATCCTGTCTGATTTTACGAAGTCGCCTCCTCCTTCATCAGCTTCAAATTTCGCCTCAAGACGGCCAACACGATCCCTTTCCGCTCCTGCCGATCCACAAGCATCCAACCCATTCTTTAATGGAGCCTCATCACCATTTTATCTTCTTCGGCCGCGGTGGCTTCGAGTAAATGGATGTCGTGTATTTGCGCGTGGGCCGACATGGTGTCGTAAAGCTGCCTCGCAACGCTCTTACGACGATAGGACGGTGCAACTATCAGATGGCGCACATCGCCCTTGGTAGTTGAGCTAGATGCAAGGCCTGCAATAAGATATGTCAGCGAATAGGAACCCCGTTCATTTGATGCTAATGACTAAATCAACGAACTCAGGCCAACGAAACCGATAATTTCTCCTGCTTCTTCTGCGACCCAAAATCCACTTCGACTATTCGCAACACAAAATCCACCTTCCGTGACGTCCAATTGGAATGTTGTTACAACGTCTCCTAGTTCGCCTTCTAGGGTGTCCTGGATGGATTGATGAAATATGTGTTGCAGATGGCGACACCTATAATACACGTAGATCCAATCCAGTATGGCCGCGAGGACGAGGGACAATCCGAGCCAATGAAGTGACGTTGGTGTGATCCATAAGGACCGCGTTATGTTACTCAGGTGGCGGGAGATGGCTACGCCTGCCATACCGATACCCGACATGGCTGTGAAGTAAGCAAGACGTGCGCGGCGAGCGTAGTAATCCATCCCTCTACGGTACGGAGAGCCCTCTGCACTAGCGAGATCAGCCCCGATTCCATCATAATAGACCTATACTCACGTCCATTCGAAGTAGCGTCCGTGAATAGCCATCGGATGTATGGGGCATCGTCTGGGTGATGGTATGGCCTAACAATCACAACTCTGCTGTCCATCCTTTCCTCAAAGTCTCGAGTACCAACGAGCACAGTGGTTGGGTCTAGTCTGCCTTCACACACGACTCTTTAAGCGATCTGATAACTGCGTTCTTAATGAGGCACGCACTAGATCAAATCCTATTCACTGACCCCAGAAGCCCCCAATGGCTTCCTCGAATCTACTCATCATCTTCTCTGACTAAGATAATTCATCTTAAATGAGGATGTTGATGAACCAGAGAAACCTTCTACATGTATAGCATGATATATATAACGATGTGGGGGGACGACAGGTTGCGGATGACAGCGAGTAATGGCCTTTAGCTATTTGGAAAAAAAAAAAAAAAACAATGTTATCAGTTCAAACTCTGATAGCAAAAATGATAAATACAAACCTTCTTGTTCAAATTGCGGACCTTCTTCGCGACAGGGTCAAGTGAACTATCTAACCCTGGTGTAATCGGTGATAACACCTCCACCACGAGTGGCTCTTGCACAACCACCACAGGCGTAGTCGTCCCACTCACTTGCTTGCTCTCCACTCCACTTACATCTTCCTGTGCTGGACCTGCCACGTCTTTCTTCCCCTTTCTCTTTCTTGCACTCTTCTTATCGACCTCCGGCCCAGGACTTCCATTTTGCTGGGGTGGGGGCGCACCAGGGACTTGCCGCCTCCCATTATTCTGCGCGCCATTCTGGTGGTGGTACCCGTTCTGTGGGACACCATTAGGACCACCGGGATGTGGGCTGCGGTTATACCCCCGAGGAGGGGTAGCAGTGCCGTTGGTCGGTACACGTGGTGCACCGCCCTCGTCCTCTCGTTTGAAAATCGCTGGGGTCGCAAGACCACGTGCTCCGGGCGGGCGGTATGCTGCCTTGATAGCTACGGGTTTTTGAATGGTACCAAGGTTGCGGACACTCTCGCTTGGGGCCGGAGCAGGAGGAATGCTTGCCCCGAAGGGAGGAACGGCGTCGACGGGGGTAGGGCGCCAAGCAACCTGGTACAGCTCCTCGGCAACTTGATTGTGCAGTAGGGGCCCCGTGCAGTGCCAAATCTTGACACCGTTGTCAACGCGGAGGCGCGGCGAGAGCGTAGCAGTGAGAATGAAGCGACCATCAGGAGACCATTCACAGTGTGCAGTACCAGGTGCGTCGATGGTGCTGACTTTTCGAAGAGTACGCCGATCATAAACCTCGACCTTGCCAGCAAGATTACCGAAACCAGCCAGGAGGACGAGGCGGCTTTGAGGGTTGAAAGAAATTGTGTTGACCGGGGCAGAACCAAAGTCGTGTAACGTGCGGACACGCTGGTCGAATAACATGGCCTTGGCTGGCATGACTATACATAGATTGTTCGGTCTGACTTGTGAGAAGTGATACTGGTGTAGACGTACATCCGTAAACCACACCAAACTCTTTCGAGTTCGGGCTCCACGCAAAATCGTGGATGGGACCTTCCTTATCGAGCGTGATACGGCAATCAAAGTTGCCCGCAGCACTAAGGAGGTACATGCCAGTCTCGCCATAGTAACTTTTGTTGGAATTGTCCACTTCAGTTTGGGTCATGACTAAAACTTGCGTTCCTAACGTGTTCCATTTGATTTGCGCTTTATCGGCTTTGAAAAAGGACTTCTGGCACGTTGCAGCACCCGAGAGCGTGAGCAGGCCGTAAATCTTGATGGTCGCCGGGGCACCCTATTTCAAATGAGTTAGTTTCAATAACACTGAACAATGGCATATTTAAAAAAACGTACCTTTTTCTCCGCGACGAAGACCGCTACTGAGGGATTGAGACCTGGGCTGAGTGTAACGCTTGTGGCTCCTTCAACCTTCAGTTTATCGACAATGCCCTTCGACCACTCAGCTGGGCGGAACACTTGAATCTCTGAGGAAACAAGGCGGATGGCGTGGGACTCGGAGATGGTATACTGGACATCCCAGCTGTCTAAGGACTTTTGAGAAAAGGCGACTAGTTCCTCGCCGGTACTCGCGGAGAAAATCCGCAAATTTTTGTGTTGTGTTCCGTCTTCAAGTTTCACTGTAGAAATATTAAAGGAAAGCACACAAGAGGGGTTAATTATGACGGGGACATACCAGGTCGTTCCCAAGTCGAGAGGTAAGTTCCTCGAGGGGAAAAGTGTAGCTCGATTACGTTGGGGAGAGGTAACTCCTGGAGGAGCTGAGCACCCTCTGCCTGGTATATCCGCACCCTGATTTGAAAATTTTCATTAGTTTGCGAAGCAACATATGTGATGCGGGCATATCGGACACGCACGCAGTGGGCAAGGCATAAGCGAATAGTCGACCATCAGCACTATAATGAAATGTGCGCGCTGGGACGTCGACTTCCGGGGCAACGAATCCGGGAACGGGTTCGTAGTCGGGAGTACCGTTGACGAGGCCGAGTGATTTTTGGGCACGGACTGAATGAGATCAAAAAAAAAGTTGGTAGGCGTCAAAACATGAGATCGGGGTTTTTTTAGGTCGTAGAAAGGTGGCACAGACAACACCAGTGTGTAGTACACGATGTCAAGGCCTCACTGCGCCCTCCACACCCCGGCGCAGGGGACCATAATGGCTATGCCGATGCACGTGTTTTGGCACCCGCCCGAGATGAAAATTTGGACTGACATGCGTACTGCTGGGAAATTTGGGATGCCATTGCAGGAATTAGGAAGAGTCCAGAGGGGGGAATACGAGGCAAGGGTGCAGGAAGCAAGCTAATGCTTCAGGAGGAGATGACAGTAGAAGGTGAAAGAAATCGCCGACACAAATGATCCAACAATCCTGATCTGTTTGCTTTTGTTACCTTCTGAAGATCTCTAGGGCAGGCCCGTTTCTTACCGTCGATCATCCGCAAAGTCCGGCCCCGAGACAACCTCAACATCTCTTTTTCGAACTTTCTTACTTCTATCTTACATCGCTTTTAATATGGAGTTACATGCGTTCCAGCTCGTGTAATGAATCCTGTGATTCGCCACCATTTGTCTATTGTCATCCCTCTTGTGGTCAGAATGTGATACGGCAGTGTCCTACTTGGCCACCTCTGGTGGCCCTCATTGTTCAACCAGGACGTCTGAATGATAGTCACTCGCTCTTGACTACTTGGGAAATGGATACGGACAACCACATGGAACCATCACTGGGACAATCGTTTCTTCATCCATTACGCCGCTTTGGCGTCCAAAAACGGTGTGTACTTGGGCCAGTTTGGTGGCATTCGCTGTAGTTTGAGCCTATATAATCCCTAATGTCAAGGGATATCTTCCTCACTCCAACTCTGTTCTCAACGCGTCAAACCTACCATGATGCCCTCCCAATACCACGACGGTCGCCATATCCAAAACCAAAATTACGAGCAGTATCAATATGTGTCCCCTCAACAAGTAGTTTATAACCCCCATACCCACGCCACTCCTGGCAAAGTTAGTTTCCCTACTCACTCAACTTTCAACTTGTCTGACAGCCTGATCAGCATAGAGCCCCCCTGGACCCCGCTCTCCTTACACCAGGCGTTGTGCACGTCATCAAATATCGTAAGGTCGCCACACCCGAAGAAGTGCTCTCCAATCCAGGGTGCAGCCTCCCCACCACAGGCTCCGTACGTTGCCTCATCATTCCCCGTCAAGAACGGCACCTCGGCGAGCCTTCATTCGAGTCAATCCACTTCACTGAGCCAGACTCTCCTGGCCCGCTCCTCAGCACTATCGTGCATGGCAAGATGAGGCTCAACCGCCCCCGTGACCATGTCGTCCAAGAGCGGGCCTCGTGGTCGCGTATCCGCTGTGAGGTTGATGTAAGTGACATGGCGACTTAGGGATATTTGAAGCGGCGTTGACAATTATTTCTCGTGTCCAGTGGCCAGGCGTAGACCACACGGCCGTCAACATTCACGCGATGGGATATGATGGGCACACCCCACTCACGCGTGAACTTCTCGCGAACGAAGTAGCAGCCATCATCATACAACTCTTCAAAGCGAACCCACAGATCGTGAGTCTTCTGTGCATTTTTTGATCTATGGAGATGTACTAACGTTGATGTGAAGAAACAGCGCTGGGGTACGATCCGTCTACTCGGACTAAGTTACTATCGCACCCATTATGTCCCCATTCTCGGCATCGATGCTTAACTTCCAAAACCTACTTACATAAATGGTCATCAAGAACCTATTGCTAATCTGCGTCTATTTTTATTCTTAATGTTGCATTTGGTAGTAGACACAAGTAAACATTTATAATATCAAGATTGTTTCTTACATTGTTGTCCGTCGCGTACAGGTACAAGTCGGGCTATAGGTAACGTTAAAGATGTGGTATGCATATTCAATCCAATCCAGCAAAAGCATTTCAGGCACAAGCCGTCAGTACTTCATGATCAGTCCTTAGAAAGTCCTTCATAGTGTCTTCTCGCCTTCGATCAATCGTCATTCTCGCGATGTTTGTGTTCGTGCCCAGTAGCATGCCGAATGGCATCAGCGATCTTCTTATCCTTCAACTGCTCGATCACTGATTCATCCTTCTGTGGACCCTGCTTTAAAACATGCTCTTGCACAAAGTCGATCGCTAAATACAGTCAGACCTCCACCAAAGTCCCAAGGAAGAAGATCATGGCTGCTTACCTTTATCGAGATGACCCTCCTCTGCCTCACCCTTGCTTCCACCCCCAAACGCGTTATTGATCTTATCTCCAAACGATAGGGGCTTCTTCGGTTCTTCCTTCTTATGACCTACAACATCCTCAAACTTCTCGAACAGGCCCTCGTGCTTAGGTGGTGGCGGAGGAGCAGGCTCGCGGTGTCCGAGTTTGTTAGATATCTTGTCGAGCAGGTGTTCTTCCTTTGGCGGGGCCGGAGGTGCAGGTGCAGGTGCAGAGTGGGAATGCCCGAAGGAGCCAGAGATCTTGTCAAAGAGATGCTCTTCCTTTGGTGGCGCTGCTACAGGGACGGGTGCTGGAGGGGGCACAGGTTTAGAATGCCCTAGAGCGCCGCTGATCTTATCGAAAAGGTGTTCTTCCTTTGGTGGAGCGGGTACAGGAGCGGGTGCGGGCACAGGTGGTGCACTCTGATGATGGTGATGCTCTCCGCTGAGAGCGTTACCGATCTTATCAAAAAGATGCTCCTCTTTGGGCTGGACAGGCACTGGTGCTGGGGGTGGTGGAGCAGGGTGTTCCTCCTCTCCCCCAAATGCACCGCTGAGCTTATTCAGGAGGTTGTGGCCATGGTGTTGCTCGGGCGCGGGTGCAGACACAGGGGCAGGATGAGCGACGGCGGGCGGGGTAGAGTCAGATGTTTTATCGTGGATACTGAGTTTGTTGAGGAAATCCATAACTGCTCAAGGTCGCGATCGAGTGAGAAATTCGAGGTTTGGTAAGGGCAATGGAGGTGAGATGGTTACTTGGATAACAGGTTGGATTAGGCCCTGTGGTACTTATATCAATTCGGTTAGAAAGAGTTAGTCCAGTATCCCCGGATCACTGCCTGTTACAGTGCCTGCTGCCATTAAATCTTCAATCGATCAGAAGGTTTTCTGGCACTCGACAGAGATGGCCAATTCAAATATAAGGCTGTACAACATTGGGTTGGACAATGGAAGTTTGAACGCACTTACGTCGGCATTGAAATTTGCGCGAGCAAGGAATATGCATGTATACGAAGGTTATTGTGAGGTGATGCTGGGATCAGAGCTCACCAGATGACCACCCTTGGAGCAGATTAAACCATCTGATCCAACGTTTTCAGTTCATTCTGTCTGTCAGTACATCCTGCGGCCCAAAACATGTACTTAGTACAACATAACTCTGTATAAAGCAAGCATAGTGCGCAGTGACGACCAACTTCCAAGGTCTCAAGATATAGGAGTGGCACGATCTATGAGATCTAATCTATGTGCACAGCCTTACGTACACATGATCATCTAAATTTGCCCGAATCTCCGAATGGGCTCACCGGGTGTGTTGGTTGCCAACTATACTGTTTCGAAACACGCTTCCTTGACACCCAGCCCGATACCAATTCCAAGGGGTAGAGCTTACGTTGTATGTATACTTATTGCAGACGCGACTACGTGCTAACTAGGAAAACTCAGAGCATGGAAGTTGGCGTTTTCCCAATGAAAGATAGTAACACTGCTCAAACATATGCATAAGGCGAACCGGAGGCACTGAACGGCTAATGATGCAATTTAACCGAGAGGCAATGAACACATCTCCCCAACATAGCCAGGACTCCTCATTTCAGCTATTGGATGACGTCTCGTCGGTGACCCCATAATCAGTTCGGTGGCAGAAGTAATTAACCCTTTCTTTGCGACCAAAGGAAGTTCCCAGTTCCGACGGCATGAAAGCAAGCCATACCACTATGGTAAGCCTAATGGTTAATTTTGCATCGCTGCGTGTATGTCGGCAATTAGAGCCCAGAGACCGTGCATTAATCTCCTGGGTGTGTGAATCTCGAGATGTTATCGTCCTATAATTGGTAACTGTCCATGTTACTGACTACCCCAGTCGCGCGGTACTAATATCACCAGGACAGTACAAGAATAACAAATAATGTAGCCGGGTAAGACGGCGTAAAGGGTTAAGGTGGTACGGAACGTTGTGTCAGGACTTCTGAGCCATTTCCTGTAACACTTTGATAACCCAAAAAATACAGGCAACATCAATCAGGGACGTTAATGTCATTGCGACGCGCAATAACAAGCCTATAAGGGAGTTTGGGCTTATCCCAGATGGAACATCCATTCCGCCGACCTCCCAGGAAAGGCAGAAAATCACGACAATGAAGAATATGATTCCCCTGCCCACCAGGATCTGGTTAAATGCGATTCTCACATCAAGTTTGAAAGCGCCACACCAGCAAAGGGCAATCGCCGGCAAAGCCAGTATTGCCCAAGGTATGCAGACCTTAGAACCTCGATATGCTTGTACCATCTTCAGAGATTGATAATCATTCTAGATCGTTAAGAATAAAAAATAACGACTTACTTCGAACCAGCAGACTCCAAACTGCTTTGTTCTGAGTTGACTCTTTTGGAAGAAGAATAGAAGAGTCAACGCATAGGAAATCGCCGCTATTGTTCGAAAAATCGCAAGCAGGATGAAAGAACGGATGATAATATTTCCACTGGCACCTAGCATCTGGAGAAGTGCTCTGCACGACCGTGAGTTGACTATGCGGTAAGCTGAACCATTGAAAGTCAACTTACACAACAAAGGTAGTAGCAGAAGCAACTATGAAGAGCCACTCTTGGTACCGGGAAGTGATGTAAATTTCCCAGCAGGTATTTGTGTGTCCCACTCGGTCACTGGAGAGGCCTATCCCATAGCTTGAGTTAGACTGGTTGGTGGGTCGGGACACTGGTCGTGTGTTTGATGGATATGCTGATTGAGGCCTGGGTATATTGCAGGCGAATGTATCCCCCGTGACGCCGTATTGCAGGGATGCCTTTCTGCGAGGCTGGATGTGGATGATAGCCTGTGCCTTGGAAGCGTAGTACGAAGGGATGAAGAGAAAGAGTAACGAAATAATAGCGCATGATCCGGTAGCAAGCAAGTTCTTCTTTGGAGTCATAGAGGGCTATGGTGGTTGGACTAGGCGCGGTTGGACAGGAATATGTGGAGCCGGTATCCGACTGGGACTCCTCGCAGGCCCTCGTACTCTTATACCGATTGACCGGGGTTTGTAGTTGCAGTTGCAGATTCGGTGACAGGATGAGTCCAATCAGTCATTAATAAATGATGGGATCTGTGCTATAAAAGACTGATAATTCTTGACAAGGCTTCACACCGATGATATCGACTCTTCGCATCTTTGCGCGTCAGGGTATTGAAAGTGTCTCTGTGTCCCTGCCTACATATGTACGTACGTTTTGGTAAATTTTCTCCAACTGTGCCCGTAGATTTGTGGAGGTCGCATTTATTAGCACCTCCTGAATTAATACTACGAGATGTACAACCGAAACTCTATTTTGTGCCCAGGACAAGCTCAACGGTGCTCTTGATTAAACAGAATCGAAGTCTCCAAGATAGGTTGGTCGGTTCTGTGATCAAGAACCAACAACTTGCCAATTGCCAGGCATCGCCCATTGCTGCGGCTGCTCAAGCGGTTTCTCGGTTTCTGGGAAAAAAATACGTCGTTTTGGGCGAGCCCGTTTCTGATGTCGATATTTTTGTACTTACTGATGCTATCGAAATGCACAGCACCTACACACTCTATATGAGAGCTCTGTTCAGGTACCACAGTGAACGCTTGGCAATGATTCGGATCGGGCCCAACATCAGTAGAAGATAAAAATAGTTTCCAGGGGTTTCTCAACCCGAGAAACCCCCAATAACCAGCCAAAACTCGGATTACTCCGAAACTCAGAAAC
>JABCKU010008188.1:0-51930 GCA_018221655.1 Myochromella boudieri
TTTAGTTTTGCCAGACGGCGATCGCCAGGTGGCGATACCTGGCGCGGCAATTTGGCGCAGTTTTGCCAACAACACTACCTGCCAAAGCAGATAAACCGTTTCGCGGCTCCGAAAATTTAAACATGTCACCTGCGACTTTGGCCATGTCCTTGGAGTGGCTATGAGTAAAATAAGGATAAATGAATAAAGAATCCTTTTGGGTTCTAGGCGTTTCAGCTGGCCGTCTTTTGATGGTGGACATGAGCAAATGAGGCAATAGGCAAGACAGAGCATGATATGAGCAAGCAAGCATACACAGGCATACACGAAAGGCGGTCATCATCAACGCGGCAATAGAGCATTTTGGCAGTAGGATTAATCCAAGTGGAGAGCCAATCAGATGTAATCCTACTGCCAAGATGCTCTAATGGAACAGATGGTCCAGTTCCAACAATTGTCCAACGCTGTCCAACGTTAACTTCCGTTTGGGGGAATGTTGTCTATTATTTACCAGGGCGTTTACTAGCCTGTCCTGACGTCCCTCTATAAAGATGAGCATTATCTATTCCTTCCTATCATTCCAACTCTCCAGACAAGCCTTACTTGACTGACGCAGGTGAACTAACGGTGAAAGGTATACACTACACCCCATATCTTGCATACTTCCACAGCAGTATATGGGCTCGTTAGAGTGCAGTGCACATTTCTCAATCGATATTAACTTTGACGTTATTCTTTTCAATTTTTCCTGCGGTTTATATATGAGTTTTCCAGGGCCCTCGAGACGAGAATAATGAGATATAAAGCGTGACAAAGTTGCCATACCTATTGAGAGGACGCGTGGCCAATGATTGATTCAGTCAAGGCCCATGATTTAGATAGCTCCATTTTCGACTTCGCATCGATTATCTTTCTCTTTGAATTTATCCACGACACAAAATCATGCCTTACATGTTGTCTGCTAGTCTGGTTGCGCATTCATCAGATGTTCGTTTTGCGATTTGTCCTCTGCATGAAGCTGACGGACTGTAGGTGCGTGCACTGAGTTCACCAACCAACGACCTCATTTTGTCTGCCTCGCGCGATTCCACCGCCATTTCATGGCAGAAACCATCACAAGATAAACCCTTTGCACTTGCCGCCGTCTTGAAGGCTGGTTCACGCTATGTCAATTCTATAGCCTACATACCGCCCACCCCAGAGGCACCGAAAGGTCGGTCCCTGTCATTGTCGCTTTTGGCCGATCACTAAGATAGTTGAAGGTTATGCTGTGGCGGGTGGTCAGGATACCACCATAAACATCTTCTCCCTTCAATCACCAAAAGATGATCCCGATTTCTCTCTCATTGGCCATACTGAGAATGTATGCGCATTAGACGTGACGCCAAGTGGTTCTATTATCTCTGGGTCGTGGGACAGGTTAGTACATAACTGCTCAGGTGCTATTTCGAGGCCTAATCCCTTGGATTGTCAGGACAGCGAAAGTTTGGAAGAACTTTGTATTGGCTTACGACCTAAAAGGCCACCAGCAGTCGGTATGGGCAGTGTTGGCAGTTGACGAGGAGAAGTACTTGACTGGTACGCCTGGGGTTGATCAGCTTTCATCAACCAACTACCGTCTGAACACTAGCTGTGCAGGATCCGCCGACAAAACTATCAAACTTTGGCAACAACATAAAGCTATACAAGCGTACGAAGGGCATCGAGATGCTGTCAGAGGATTGGCTTTGATATCTGACATAGGTTTTGCGTCTTGCTCGAACGACAGGTAAGTCATGCATCGATCCGTTGTGTAAAACTTAAATCCTGTTAGTGAGATTCGCATCTGGACCTTCGGCGGCGATACAGTGCACACATTATCCGGCCATACATCGTTTGTGTACAGCCTTTCCATCCTCCCCAATGGAGACGTAGTATCAAGTGGAGAGGATCGTACCGTTCGTATATGGACAGGTAAGTTCCGTAACGATTGGACTGTCGCCATGCTTGACCTATAAGTTTAGACGGAGAATGTGTGCAGACCATAGTTCACCCCGCAATATCTGTTTGGGCTGTTTCGACCATGCCAAACGGCGATATCGTTAGCGGCAGCAGCGACGGCGTTGTACGAGTGTTCAGTGCCTCAGAAGATCGTTGGGCTTCGGGGGCTGATATAAAGGAATATGAAGAGAAGGTTGCGAGTCAGGCATTGCCCTCGCAACAGGTTGGCGACGTAAAGAAGAGCGACTTACCAGGACGTGAGGCTTTATCCATTCCAGGTGTGTATTGATTTATCGCATGCGGCGGACCAATTGACATTTCTTCAGGCAACAAACCAGGTGAAGTTAAAATGATCAACAACGGCTCTCTCGTTGAGGCGTATCAAGTATCTACCTTTGGCTGTTTACGATTTACAAACAGCTCATAATCTGATATGCACAGTGGGATAACGTATCGAACTCGTGGCAGAAAATCGGTGATGTCGTTGATGCCGTTGGTCAAGGACGGAAGCAACTATACCAAGGGAGAGAGTATGATTATGTATTCGATGTTGATATTCAAGATGGTGTAGCACCTTTGAAACTACCATATAATGTTACAGGCGAGTTCTTTGTTGATATCGCACAGTATAGCATGATCAACTTTTTTAGATAATCCGTTCTCCGCTGCGCAGAAATTCTTAGAGAGTAACGACCTACCCTTAACGTACATTGACGAAGTTGTGAAGTTTATTGAGAAGAACACGGCGGGTGTTAATATCGGCACAAGTGGTGACGATTATGTTGACCCATTCACAGGTAAGTACCATCTGTCTATCTTTAGGCCTAGCACGAACTCAATCGCCTTGTAGGCGCGTCACGGTATCGCAGCTCGACTGCTTCGGTACCATCTGCGCCGCTATCCAGCTATCAAGACCCTTATACTGGGACATCACGGTATACTGGAACTCCCCAAGCGTCAGCCCCAGCTGCTCCTCTATCGTCATACATGGACCCATTTACGGGCGCGTCCCGATATTCCGGCGTCCCACAGCCACTTGTCCCAGTCGCTGCTGCAAATATCCTTCCTGTAGTACGCGGTGTCAGTCTGGCCTACTCTCCCTTTACTTACGCTGTATTAGGGGAAATTCATTACCTTCAAACAGGCGAATGTTGCAGCCATGCAAGGGAAATTGTACCAATTTGATGATGCGCTTCAGCACGAGATAGTAAGGAGTAATGTTTTCCCCCTTCGTCGATTTCTTAATGTTGCATCAACAGTCAACCTCATCTCTGGCCATGTACCCCGAAGAGAAAACCAAGATAGACGAAGCATTTGCCTTTCTCGCTGAAGTAACAGCTACACCACCTCGGCCGGCAGCCAGGTCGCTGTCAGCGACACATGTTGAGACTGTCATCCAGATACTTGAACGCTGGCCTTCGTCACAACGCTTCCCGGGTAAGCAGTTTCACACTCAGTTATACTCATCGATGTTGATGACGACGATTTGCAGTCATTGACCTTAGTCGTCTGTTAACTGGATTCTCGCCTGAAACGTTTGAGGTTCTGGGATTGAAAGAAAGGTTTTTTGAAGCCCTCTTCAAAGGCTCAGAATGGGATGTATCCTGGTCCCTTCCACTCTCAAAACCGAGGGAGACCAATATTTTACTCCTTTTCCGGACCCTAGCAAATACCTTCCAGGAAAAGATAGCGATAGATGGGATATGGTCAAGTAAGGCAAGTTTCCGAATTGGTCAAGGGAAGATCAGCTCTCTGATCGCTTCTCAGGTGTTTGAGGCGTTGAGCCAAGCTCCATATAGCTCTCTGAATAAAACTCAGCGTGTTGCGCTAGCAACGATCTTATTCAAGTAAAGACCTTCCTTTTGTCATTTTTATCGTAACTCGACCTTTATAACAGTGGTTCCTGTGTCGCGTTGCGCACTAATGTGGAAAAGGCCTTCCTTGATCAGCTAACTTCATTAATACTCCGGGTTGGCTGCCACACTTGTTATATCCTCGTTTCAACTGACTCTCACTTCTAGATCTTGGGTTCTGAGGTTGCGGATTCTGAGGCAGTGTACCGTGCCCTGGTTGCATTGGGAAACATTGTGAGTGCTCCCATTTTTACTGCCACTTTCACTCTTGGCCTAACGATACTTCATAGATCCATACAGCAAAGATTAAAGGCACTCCGTTCGACGCACCTCGATCTGGAGAGATCGCTCAGTGCGTACGTACGCTCCCAACCACGTTCCCAGAAGAGCGGGTTGAGAATGTCGCCCGTGAAATTATTGTTTTACTATCATAGCATTTCGGTTGTTACACCCTATGGCTAGAACCAGTTATTATTGTCATGGAGGGACCAGCCTTGCTGGAGTTCGTATACATTTGTATATGTTTGATGCTGTTCTTAGCGCCCGACTTGATAGCTTCCTGCATCTGCAATGTAATTGTATCTGCACAGGAATTTCCATCTGACAGATACTTATCCGCACGAGGATGATGTGTAGGATGGGGTCGATCAAAGTTTTCCAAACCATGTTGGTCACCTGTCGAGGTAGGATTGTAAATAAAATGATCCAGATTTAATCAGAGTTGTGTTGAGGAGACAGTGGTGATAACAGCCAGCACCCAGCATGTCCATTATTGCCCGAATCTACGTTGTCCGTCACGGGGAGACGGACGAAAACCGTGCCAAAATCTGCCAGGGCCAGTTGGATACAATGTTAAATGAGCTAGGTTTGGAGCAAGCGAGGCGTGTTGGAGAGGCACTGCGATCTATACCGTTTGACATCGCATTTACCAGTGATTTAAGCCGAGCGGCTAAGGTAAGTTATTCGCGTGCAGCTTGGTGGATTTATGTTGATTGCTTCAGACTGCTGAAACAATCCTGGCGCATCATCCAAGTGTCACTATCCAGAAACGAGTGGAACTACGAGAACGAGTACGTTTGG
Source organism: Myochromella boudieri (assembly GCA_018221655.1). Taxonomy (NCBI): domain Eukaryota; kingdom Fungi; phylum Basidiomycota; class Agaricomycetes; order Agaricales; family Lyophyllaceae; genus Myochromella; species Myochromella boudieri. The sequence goes on from JABCKU010008188.1 coordinate 4,893, forward strand.
ACATCCAATCTTGAATACGGTCGTTGATTATAACGCGACAGTTTATGGGTGAACTGGAAGGCAAGACGAACTTCACAAAGTTGCAGATTGCCTCAGCTGATCGGACGATTGAATCGGGCGCCTTTTTTGCTGCTCGCACGGAGTCCTGGTGGATCAAAGATATTCTCGCTGGAACTGCCCTGCTCCCGAAAAAAGGCGATCCTTATCACGTCCTCGTTACAACACACGGTGGCTTCATTGGAACGTTGACGAGGAGCTTGGTTCATGGAAGGAAGGCTCGCTGCGCGCCAGGTGTGGTTATTCAGCGATGTTTGAACACATCCGTGACAATCATTGAGGTAGACGAGACGAGGCAAGGTTTCATTGTACAATCTGGTGACGTGTCTCATCTAAGGGGGCTGGAAGAGGAGAATATAGAAGAGAATGTAGACGAATTACTATAGAGGTCCTGAAATACAGTGTAGGTTGTGGCGTGTGCGGTGACTTTTCCAGACTTTTTCCACGCACCGCCTCAGAGGATTCTTGGCAAGCCGGAAATATCTTCAACACAGCAAGCTGTTCCACTCACACTCCTTTTCTCCTTCACCATGTCTCATTCTCCAAATGAATCTACTGCCTTACTCAACGGGAGCACCAGTCATAGACGTTCGTTTTTCCAACGAGCCACAGCGCTCATCAAATCTGAAGGCGAACCGTCCTTTATCTCCTCCTACAAGTGGTTTCTTTTTGGCTCGTACCTCAACCTCCTCCTCCTGTTTATTCCCTTGAGTTTCGTATCGCACCATCTTAACTGGGATGCCGCGCTTCGATTCTCTTTCAGTTTCATTGCTATCATTCCTCTGGCCAAGGTACAGTCTGCTGCAATGTCTCACGTCGTTGACTATCCTTAATTTATGACAAGCTTTTGGGTGACGCAACAGAGCAAATGTCTACAAAGCTGGGACCGACTTTAGCGGGATTACTTAACGCGTCTTTTGGAAATGCTGTTGAAATCATTGTTGGCATTGCTGCACTACTCCAAGGTCAATATGAGACGTGTTCAGATGTTGAACATACGGATGAACTTCTGAACTTTGTTGCATAGGCGAACTACGCATTGTACAGACCTCGGTGGGCACGTTTGGCCTGCACCACCTTTAACATCTAAACAGGTTGTAGATGCTGGGTTCTATCTTATCGAACTTACTCCTTGTTCTTGGGTGCTCCTTCATTGCAGGTTAGTTTTGGAGACGTTAACTGTCAACTAAGTCCACCCATTCATCCTTATCAATGATAGCTGGCTTCAAATTTAAAGAATCAACATTTCAAGTTACAGGCGCTCAAGCGTAAGTGGATTTCACAATATGGAAGCAACAACTCCTGAATTGTCCCATCAGATCTGCATCTGTAAGGCCTCAAGCTACTTTTTTGACCAATTACCGTTAACCGCTCTCATCTCCAAGTTTACGACTTTAGCATGCATTAGTACGTTTTATTTTATTGAAGGCCGAATTCGACACTCACTCCAGTCTCAAGCACTCGTCATCCCAGCTGCGTATCATAGCACGCAGGCGAAAGGAGGTTATGGTGGAAATTCGACACTCAAAGCGTTTATTGATGATGGAATATCTGATTTAGATCCGTCAGGTGAAAACGGGTTACTTGTAATCTCAAGAGGAACTGCAATCCTTCTCCTTGGGGTCTATATTGCCTACCTCTACTTCCAGGTTAGTCCTAGCGTCAATTAAGAATCCGTCACAATTAGTTGACATAGATGCTGGCTGAAGCTCAAAACGCACACACATTTCTTTGAGCCCGAGGATAAGCCAGAAGAGGAAGAGCCCAAAATGAGCATCGTAGCCTCTGCTTCTGCGTGCGCATCAGATTCCTTTTCTCCTCCCTGGTGTCTTGTTTAGATTGGCTCACACAGCTTGCTCGCGGTGACAGTCGTGACATCGTTCTGCGCTGACTACTGTGAGTTTTTGACTTTCTGGACAATCAAAAAAATACTCACAGTATTTTGAAGTGGTTGCTTCTATTGAAGAGACAGCAGAGCGTTACTCTATTCCCAAACCTTTTATTGGTCTAATTCTCTTACCTATTGTGGTAAGTATCCTAAATGGTCTTTGGAAGCCGGGTTGATGACAGTTTTCCAGGCGAATGCAGCTGAACACGTAACTGCCGTGTTCATGGCTCTAAAAAATAGGATGGAACTTACCATCTCTGTTTGTGTTGGTAGCTCCATCGTACGTGACTGCTTGTATGTTGGTTCACAATGCTTAAGCTCTTCGACAGCAAATTGCCGCTTTCGTAATCCCACTTTTGGTCATTGTTGGCTGGATGTTGGTTTTCCCTTGGCTTGTTAACTTTGGCGCGCTCATTTCGAAACCACAGAACTGGTCATCAATTGACACTCTTCTTTGCTGACTTTGAGGTGTGTAGTGGCGTGGAATTTTTGTTGTGTTGTATACATAGTAACTCCGCGGCAGACGATCGTCTTTTTCGCCTCTGTACTGCTTGTCAATACTCTTATTCAGTTCGTCCCTTCGATCTCTTTCACATTTTGTCTGTCTGATGTACTTACCTGGGTACAGGGATGGTCGATCGAATTACATGGAAGGCATCATGTATGATTTTTCAATAACAGTGTAACTCAGATAAGTTCACTCATTAATACTCACAGGCTTGTCACCCTCTACCTGGTTATTGCCTTGTCTTGTAAGCCGTATTCCTGTATTATTGAAGTCTTCTAACGTGACTCGTTCTAGTCTGGGTTGCCTAGGCTGGCGGAACACTAGCGCTCTGCTTACCTCCCGCCGTCCCCCACTACCATTCTTGGATACCCCTTCGTAATTGCGGACACACCAATTCGCTGACTAACTTTAGCAAAATGTATATTAACGAGGACCCTATCGTTATTACCAGATGCTTGCTGCCGTACAACTTCACTCATATATTTGTTACTTTTCCACTTACTCGATGTATTGTACAGCGTTCGAATGTCTTTATTTACACCATTACTTTTTCGCAGGCCACCCACTATCAACCGCCTCTTCACTGCCCATGATTTTCCCACTTTTGGCGCTATAAAGTGAGCAACGGTCGTCCTCCGCAACAATTATACCATGCTCAACAAAATATAACACAACTAACGGAATTACATTCATTTCTCTCTGTGATGTTCGACGACAATCTTGATCCCAGTTTTTAACCATATTCTCTCCACATTTTCATTCCCTGATAGTCGGGCATGCTGGAGTCCCAGGGCCGCGAATGGCTCATCGACACCGGCAAGTTTAGCCCCGACTTGTACCAGTATATCGACTGTTTCCTCGTGACCCTGTCTGGCAGCCTATATATCAGCGGTAAATACGAGAAGCCAGTTTTCTATGCGCCAGCCACGCACATAATATAACGCAGTATGGCCAAGAGAGTCTCGTAGATGTACTAATGCGCCTGAGCGAAGTAACAAATCTACAGCGTGGACACTCCCACTTATACACGCGGCATGCAATGGCGTCTGTCCCGTGATAGGGTTGAGACAGTTTACCACCCCACCAGCGACATTCATTAGCAGGTGCTGCTCTGCGCTGTCGAGGCCACTGTGTGTGTCAAGGCAGAATCGCATGCCAGCGAGGTCGGCTCGGGCAGCCGCAAGATGTATGAGAAATGGTATCAGTACCGCTTCGGTATTGGCAGCCTCCGCGGCAGTCCATGTCCACGGCGCAGTCGCGTTGTGTGCAATGTTTTCAACCGGAGAGTCGGGGTATACGGTGATTTGTGGTCCTAGTGATGGTGTTTGAGTGAGGCGAACGAACTCAGCAAGGACGCCCTGAATTTTCTCCACGTTTTTTTCGATACTAGTCGGGTTTGTCGGTACAGAGCGTGAAGGCTGAGTCAATTCACCTCGAATGGGTGTAGAAATGAGTTCCCGGACCTGGGTAGCGGAGAGCTCCGGTTTGGAGAGCAAGTAGCTAAGCTTTGTCAACGCGCGCTGTTCGTATAAGATTTTTTTTAAATACAAGCTGTACTTGATGGCTGAGGAGTAAATACACACCTCTGGAGTCATGTCATTACCAGACACGACTCCGGCCTGCAACAAAGTTCGACCAGTTTCATAGGCATCCGAAACGGAGCCCTTAGCGCACTGAGTGATCGCGACAACAACTACACCACGAACGCACGCTTCTGTGAGTACTTTCATTAGCTCTGGACGCTGAGGTGCGTTTCCCGCGCCAAACGTCTCTAACACAACCCCGCGGATTGGGGGCAAAAAGAATGCCCTAACAGTGGCGACTGCGATACCCGGAAACAAACGCAGAGTAGCCACATGGGGGCTCATCTCTAGAGGGAAGTGATATCAGTGATAAGAGTCTCAGAAGGTCAACTCCAATGGTAGTTACGTTTATGAGCCCGGAAACGGCGGAGGCTAGTTTGGCGAAGTACATCATTCCAATTGACAACAATATGAATATCGACTGTATATGGTTTTGGTAAAGTGAGACCTAGTGCATCGAAAAAGGCGAGCTGATCGGCGCACCGTTCACCAGAGGTGGAAAATTAGGACTGTCAAATGCACTGAGATCATAAGATGACATCTTTGAAGTTCTGTTTCCTCGGTAGAGTGTATGGTTGAAGTAAACACAGCATTCTACTCACGATAAGCTAGAACGGTGTTAGTAACATATTTTGATATATACCTGGTATGATGTAGTGACCAGCAATTGTTAGCGCTCCCATAAAATTATCCACAGCATCGTTTCGTAGTTGCGACATGGGGATCTGAGCACCTGTCAAAATCTTCGACATAATCAATCAAAACAACCTAAGCGCCTTGAATGTTATATACACACCACGGTCTTCCCAAGGTCCTCTAACATGAAACTAAGCGCGCTTGCAGTGTAAGCCATCGTGTCTGTTCCGTGCAGGACCATAAACGCGTCAAACGAGTAATTCAGTTCAATTTCAGTGGCAATGCGAACCCAGTCTAGGTAAGTCCTAAGCAAGAAATATAATGTTGACCCGCAGTGCCCACCGTCTAAATCGATGTTACTGCTGTCTAGCAGCGGGTTCCACTGGTTTACCGTATTATCAACATATTCAACGTGACTATTTCCACTCACTTCCAAGATCACGTATCTGATGGCTTTACTTCCCGTACCACCAGGAACAACGCTGCACGGTGTAACCAAACTCGGGAGATGGGCTTCATAGATATTCTCAGACACCTGGACGCATGTTGGTTGTTTCCGATGGAGTTGATTGGGAGCCAGCGAGGTAGGTACGCCGATAGGCCGTGATGATCGTACGAGTAATGTTCGCTGCAGTTTACTTGGAGTTGCAGTGCCAGAGCCACTTGGGCTCGATCTTCCGCTCCCACTGCTCCAGTTCCTAAAACCCTGCACAGAACTCGAGTTGGAAAACAAGGAATCCTGCTGGGGGTCGTGGAAACGGTTCTGACTTCGCAGGGTTTCCGTCAAGAAATATGGTTCTGGAACATATCCCTGCTGGCCGACAAGCATACCAATGGTTCCACCTTTAGAAACTCATGGTTAGCAGAGATCACCTATGAAGCATCGAAGCAATACCCGTGTAAATCACGAGAACCCTGGACTCGTGCGCCGGTTGTGAAGGGTCCATCTAAAATGACTTGAGATATGAACGCGATGCGGGCACGGCTTCAAGTTCTGACCCAAATCCATTCATTTCGGATGCCGGATGGGCTTACTCCGTTACCTTTCTTGATTAGATTCTTGGCAATCGATCGGCACGTGCTCGTGGCCCGTTTAGATCAAAAGTAGATTCGCCAAAATATTTCCGAGTCATTCATTTTCACCTAACGTCCATGGAGGCCTTACGAAAAGTTTTTGAAACCAAGAAGGCAGAGGTGCGTACGGGGTATGTAATATTTCTCTTAAACTAACAGACGCCGAGTAGGGTGTTCCGGCTCTCGTCACTTTTATAACCGCTGGTTACCCTACCCAAGATGACACGGTGCCAATCCTACTGGGAATGCAAGCAGGTGGTGCAGATATTATTGAAGTTGGATTGCCTTTCTCGGATCCTATTGCAGATGGACCAGCTATCCAGGAAGCAAACACTGTATGTCCTGCGCCTTGTAAACCTTTTACACCCACCCACTCTATGTCAGGTTGCTCTCAAAAACAATATCGAGTATGCGATTGTATTAGGACTGCTAAGAGAGGCTCGCAACCAGGGACTCACTGTCCCCGTGGTCCTTATGGGTAAGCGGATACACGGTTGACCACTGGTGGCTCTGATTGGAATCTTTAGGTTACTACAACCCACTGCTGGCTTATGGCGAGGACAGGGCCATTCAAGATGCAGCTGAAGCAGGGGCAAATGGTTTCATTATGGTGGACCTTCCACCTGAGGAGGCTATCACGTTCCGCGAGAAGTGTAGGAATGTCAAGTCAGTTACTTACTTTCGAAGTCGAAGCGGCCCCTATGTATCCATACTCACGTATCTTTGCAGTATCTCTTACGTCCCACTCATTGCGCCCTCCACTACCATTCATCGCATAAAATTTTTGGCATCAATCGCAGATACTTTCGTTTACGTTGTTTCGAAGGTGACACATCCGATATACACGCCAATAACGACTCGTTCTGAATGTATCCTTAGATGGGCACGACCGGATCAGCTGAAAACATGTCTATGAACAGCGCACTCCCAGAAATCATCGCTAGAGTACGTTACTATGCCACAGTTGCAATCGTGGTCGGGTTTGGTGTTGCGACTCGCGAGCACTTCAACACTGTCGCAGATGCAGGCGCCGACGGCATTGCCATCGGAAGCCGTCTCGTCAGTGTCGTGAAAAATTCCGCGCCGGGCGAGGCTGCCAAGAATGTTGAGGATTACTGCCGTCAGGTTTGCGGCAAGGGCGAGGCTGCTCGGACCCGAACAACGCCAGCGCCGCCCCTCCACACTCCTAAGCCAAACGAGAACAAGTATGAACCCTCGACAGTAGACACGACACCCAACCCAACAGTGCTACCTGCCAGATTCGGTGAATTTGGAGGACAGTATGTACCAGAAGCACTCGTCGACTGTCTGGCTGAATTGGAAGAAGCTCACAAGGCTGCTATGGCTGATCCTGAGTTCTGGAAAGAGTTTAGGAGCTATTTTGGATATATCAACCGACCATCACAACTCTACCTCGCGGAGAACCTTACCAAGGATGCCGGAGGGGCGAAGATTTGGCTGAAACGGGAAGATCTGTAAGCGAAGGCGTCCTTTTCGGAAAATTGCTATTGATGCTTGAAATGTTAGGAATCACACTGGCTCACATAAAATCAACAATGCCATAGGACAGGTATGTGTCTTTAGTAAAAATATTGCCCGCGGAGTGTCTCATTGACGATGGGAATTGTACACAGATACTGCTCGCGCGACGGATTGGCAAGACGCGGATTATCGCGGAAACTGGTGCCGGACAACACGGTGTTGCAACTGCCACCGTATGCGCTAAATTTGGCATGGAGTGTATCATTTACATGGGTGCAGAAGATGTTCGCCGCCAGGCTCTGAATGTCTTCCGAATTGAAATGCTTGGTGGAAAGGTAAATCTTTCACGTAGCATCGGACTCTTCAGCCCGCATACTCACAGTTTTACCTCAGGTTATTCCCGTACTCTCGGGCTCATGTACACTGAAAGATGCGGTCAACGAGGCTATGCGGGACTGGGTCACCAACCTTTCCACTACACACTACCTTGTGGGATCTGCAATTGGCCCACACCCCTTCCCGACGATAGTCCGAGACTTCCAAAAAATTATCAGCGAAGAGATCAAACAGCAGCTGCAAGCACTCGCAGGAAAGCTCCCGGACGTTGTTGTCGCATGCGTAGGTGGAGGAAGCAACGCCATTGGAACGTTTTATAACTTCTTTAACGACAAATCTGTCCGCTTAGTGGGTGTAGAAGCGGGAGGAGAAGGTTTGCTTTGCTGTGGTTGCAGCATTTTGCTCAATGTACTTACCGCTCTACTTCAGGTATAGACGGCGACCGCCACAGTGCAACATTGTCTCTGGGGCAGCCAGGAGTACTACACGGTGTCAGGACATACATTCTTCAGTCTAAAACTGGGCAAATCATCGAAACACATTCGATCAGCGCTGGCTTAGATTACCCTGGCGTTGGACCAGAGCATGCCTGGTTGAAAGATTCTGGGAGAGCAGAATATGTAGTTGCCACCGATGAAGAAGCTCTTCGTGGCTTCAGGATGCTTACTCAACGGGAGGGTATTATTCCTGGTGAGGCGCTTGTGTCATGACTATTGTTTCTTGACTGATATAATGCTCACAGCTTTGGAGTCTTCGCATGCTATTTGGGAGGGCGTACGCATTGCCAAGACTTTGTCGAAGGACAAGGACCTAGTGATTGTGAGTCTTCAAATGTTTCTGGTATACTTTTCTTTGCCAACAAAACGTCAAGTGCTTGTCTGGACGTGGCGACAAAGATGTCGAGCAGATTTCTGAAGTTCTACCCAAATGGGCAGACACTCTTGACTGGCACGTATCACCACGGGAGGCATGAGACAGAACTTTTAGAGGTGTATGGCTATTAATTAGATGTATAGTATCTGGACTGACTAGACACTTTGTATACTGTAGTCTTGCCAAATCGGGAAGGTAAATGCGATTGAGAAATTGTGACTCCGAGTCTGAGGTCAATTCAATCACTCTCATTCCCAGTTGCCCACCCAGCCAACCACAGTACTTACCATGTCATCTGATACGTTTGGTGGTGCAAGTCAGCGCTCTGTTGAAACTCTTGCCTCCAGATTACGGCGTCGGTCAGTAACTTTCAATGAAACCATTGAACCGAAATTTACATGAGATAAATTGTAACTGAAGACAAGTCGTTGGTTCACGAGCAACTGCTTTGGAAACACTGCTTGTTCTACGACAAGTGGTATCAAAAGCGCGGTTTTCGAATATGGAGCAGCTAGTCGAGATCATACGGAGTGTCGGTCGGAGGCTTGTCGATGCCCAACCTAAAGGTAGTCCTTGTACGGTGAAATCGCACGAAGACTGACATCTAATCTGTTAGAACATTCTGTTGGAAACACTGTGCGGAAGGTCCTGCACCACATACGGGAAGAATACCATACTGCAGTGGGGAAGAATACTACAACGACACCACAGAGTTCCTCAATCGCGAAGTTTGTGCTCCTGGGACAGTTGGCACGACCACACGCTGTTGCACCAAAAGCGGGTAGTACAAAGGGGACTCTCAAGGAGAACGATCTCGACGATCCTGACTCATTTGCACGTGGACTAAAGCCTGTCTTAATGGAGGCTATCCAGGATGTCCTGGACGAGTTGGAAACCGTATATGACAACGTTTCAAAAAATGCAAAAGATCATATACACTCTGAGTAAGTTTTTAATATTTATCTGAGCTATCTGTCTACTGAATTTACCGTGCACAGCGAGATAATCCTAACGCTGGGTATGTCAAGAACGGTGGAGGCCTTTTTGAAATCGGCAGCGCATCACAGAAACTATACGGTTATCGTGGCTGAGACTGCGCCATCGTTGGTCATTTCTTTCATCTGCGCATACATTCGCTAACCTTAGACACGTAGATACAGCGGGCGCGAAATGGCCCAGTCACTATCCTCAGCAGGAATCTCAACATTCCTTGTCCCTGACTCCTCTATGTTTGCCATCATGTCCCGTGTAAACAAAGTCATCCTTGGTGCGCATGCAATCTTCGCGAACGGCGGTATGTTTGCCACATCGGGTTCACTCATCGCTGCGACTGCTGCTCAGGCGCATCGGACACCTGTTGTAGTATGCGCAGGGCAATTCAAGCTCACACCATTGTGGAATCTGTATCATGAGTATGGCGCACTTGATTTTGGCAACCCTAACAGTGTATTGGCATTCGAAGAAGGCGATTTAGTGAACAAAGTTGAGGTAGTGAATCCATTTTACGATTATATCCATCCAGAACTAATCGATGTATTTATCACAAATGAGTATGTGATTTCGCACATGTATGTAGTACTGAAGTCGTTGATTGTGTTTGCATTCCTACAGTGGGGATCATCCTTCGTCGTCAATTTATCGGTTGGTAAAATACTGGTGCTGTTGAAGCCCCGCTGATCTCCCCTCTGTCACAGATTACTCAAGGAAACATATGACGATGAAGATAATGAACTGTGACTCCGTTAGATTAGAACATTAAAGCTGTGTTATACATAGGCTGTAATTTATCTACATACTACTTGGTGGGATATGCCAATTTAAGGAGCAGTTATGATTTCTTGGTGCTCAAGATATCGAAGAATGCTTCTTGTGGAAGCTCAACACTGCCCATTTTCTTCATTCTCCGTTTGCCTTCCTTTTGATTCTCGAGATGTTTCATTTTCCGTTCATAATGCCCTGGGCGCAGTTTAATATCGACAGTCTTTTCTATACTGACGATGAGCGAAACTAACCTCCGTACAATCCTGCTGTAACATCCGCGCGCATGGCACTCAGCGTCTCGCGTGCAAGCACTTTCCGGCCAATGGCAGCCTGAATCGGCACCTCGAACAGCTGCCTGGGAATGACTTTATCTATAAATAAAGATAGCTATGAATAGACAGTCAAAGAAAGCGTTTTATGTTTTTCCACGCTCACGAAGTTTCTTGACCCATTCCCTCGCAATCTTATCTTGCGCAGACCGGTGCACAATGATGGCGAGGGCATCCACTGGTTTCGAATTCAATAAAAAAGACATCTGTAGAAAGAAAACGAGCAAGGTAAGATGATTAAGCAGATTAGGACAGTGAAGGCACGCACTTTAGCTAGGTCACTCTCTTTGTAGCCTGCATCCTCATAGCTGAGATTTTGAGATGAGTTTCAATTGGGAAAATGGTAAGGCGTACTGACTCGAAGCTTGCGAATCCTGAGCTACGGCTCTTGAGCTGGTCGAAGAAGTTGGTTACTATTTCGCTCAGAGGAAGCGTACAAGTCAATATGATGCGAGACGAAGATGCCGTCCCTGCATCCAGGTACCGATGGTCCAGATCTTCGGCACGATGGGAAAAGCACAACTCCATCATGTCACCAAAATATTCTGGATGTTTGATGAATTTATCATGTTATCCAAAAACTGAGATTTAATGTTGTCACCTTCTGGCACAATTATTGAAGCTTTTACTATCGGCTCCTGAACCGCCTTTACTTTGGAAGCAGTATCAGCAGTTTCCGGGAATTCGGTAGGATTACTGATGAAGATCTCCTTGTTGTCACGGTATACCACTAGAAAGATGAAATTAAATTGAGATCCTTCCGAGAAGTTAAAAAGTTACGCTTATATGGTACAGTGGGTGCCGTGACAATGATATTTGCGTCATACTCGTCTTCAAGCCGCTGACGGAAGACGTCCATGTGCAGTGTCCCAAGGAACCCTAAGCGGCAGCCTTGACCTAGGGCGGATGACGATTCTCGCTGAACCGTAACACTACGGTCAGTTAGCGTGAGCTACACGAAGGTAAACCGTGAGAGTTAGCCCGTATTGATAGTGAGACCATATATACCCTTTTGATGGATTCTTCAAGTTTGGGAAAATCACTGCTGTCGACAGGGAAAATACCAGCGAAGACCTAGTGCTAAGCTCAAAAGTGTGATCATACGGGACGGGCATGATGACCAACCATGGCCTTTGTAGCTTGGAACCCAGGTAATGGTTCCACAGGTTCGCCAGTACGATGTATAGTATCGCCAATATGCGCTATTTGTCAGTCAGACGATTGGTCTCATTAAGCCCGTAACAATTTCACCTTCTGAGGACTCTTTCATGTTACACGCAATGTAACCGACCTGGCCTGCGCGCAGACTGTCTGTTGGGATCTCTTCCGGGTGCATGATCCCAAGTTCCATCACCTCATACTTTTTCCGTGTGAAACATGAGGTAATTTTGTCGCCTTAAATTTTTTATGGGTCGATTATAATGTCCGGGTATGATGACGGTGGGCTACCTTTTCGAAGGATACCCTCCTGGATATTCACCAAAGAAATGACACCACGATAGCGGTCATAACTGCAGGAGGGCAAGTTGTTCAGTGCCACCCACAATAATCATCTCAGTCCAATGACGTACAAAGAGTCGAATAAAAACGCCTTGAGAGGTAACGCTATTTGACCGTTGGGTGGAGGTATCCGGGTAATGATGGCCTCCAATACCCTTTCGACACCTTTTCCAGTCTTTGCAGAAATGGGTATGATATCAGCTGGATTGATTCCAAACGTAGCTTGCATTTGTGCAGCTATTCTCTCCGGTTGGGCAGCAGGAAGATCTATCTGTTAACAATGTTATACAGCAACATATAATGACCGAAAATACGCACGGACCTTGTTGAGGACAGGAATAATCGTCAGACCCCGATCTTTGGCATTATGAAAAACAGATATAGATTGTGCTTGTACACCTTGGCTAGCATCGACCTGAAAACATCAGAACCATACCATATGCAAAATAATAAACGGTAACAGACCAGTAGAAGGGCGCCTTCACAAGCTGCCAAAGATCTTGAGACCTCCCAAGCAAAATCCACATGCCCCTACAGTGAATCAGATTGTTAGATGAACACCCTACTAGACGTAATCCAAATACTGACCGGGGTGTCAATAAGGTTGAGCAAATAGTCACGACCATTGAAACCGTGAATCATGCTAGAAGATAATTTAAATGACACAGCTGATCACGAGTATAACACACAAAACGTGCGCACCTGGCAGTCTGAGCTTTGACTAAGGGTAGACGTTAATGGTTGGTTCATCCACAGGCGGCGAATATCAAGTAACCTGTAATGCCACGCTCTCTTTCGACCTTTAATTTATCCAGAACCTGCTCATTCTTTCCATGGTGTTTTTTTTGGATCGTACCCGTGAGCTGTGCGTTGAATTAGTCCTCAAGTTCATAAAAGCAATGCTGAGTCTGTAAACCTCCAATAACCTGAACTAAGTCAGTTGGTGATGAATTTGAAGTCAGGGACTCCTCACCTGTCTGCAAGTGTTGATTTACCGTGATCTGGTGATGGATGTCAAGGTATCGAATGGATAAGGAGTGAGGGAGATTATTCACCAATATGTGCAATTATAGAGAAATTCCTGTTTGAAGATGATATTGACGTGGATGCACGCAGATTCGATTAAGCACTCACCTGAGTAAATCAGAGGTATATCGTTCCATTAACTTTGGCTGGTGCGCATTCCATCGTACAGACGCGCTGAACCCACGACACAAAGGCCGTAGTAAGACCCCTGACTCGGAGCTTCGGGGTGTTCGTTTAAGGACATGGAGGTGGGCTTTTTGCCAAGGGGAAAAGACTGCCGTCGACATTGATTACAAGTCGGCGTCTGTTGTCTTAATGTTGGCTTAATGTTGGTCTACGTACTCAGTGGGTCAGCGCACTAACTGCCTCCCATCGAATTGTAGTTGATGTGCCACTTTGTATGCCATGCAAATTATTAAATTAGAAAAATTGCTTTGTCATCTAATTATCTTTTGTACACCAACCACTCACTGTATACAGTTATGTCTCTCGCAGAAGCATCGGAAGCGCGTAAAGCACGTCTCCTGGCGCTAAGGAAGCGGAAAGCAGGTGAAGTCGTAGACATGTATGTTCAAGTTTTCTCGTTAAACGTTTGGCCCATGCACGCGTGTTGAAGCAACCTCACACAGATCATCTATTATTAAGAATCGAAACTTCGATCCAGAGTCTCGCACTCTCCGCAAACGTGACCCGACGAATGACATCGAGGACACCGTTGAGAAAAATGTGGAAGGCCTTGCTGAAATGATCATCACCGAAGACGAAGAGCGGAGAGCGCAAGAGCTTGTTCGTTTTTATCTGCCGTTGTCCTTTGACTCCTTGACAATGTTGGTTCAGGATATCTTTAACATTGCCCCGAAGCGGCAGAATTGGGATTTGAAACGCGAAATGAATAAGAAGATTGCAAAACTAGAAAGAAAAACACAGGAAGCTATACATACCTTAATCCGTGAGCTACGAGCACGCTATGCAAAGTGTAACCATATCTAAGCGCAGATTTTAGGAAAACGTCTTGCTGCTCAGAATGGCGAATCTGACGATATAGTGGGCGCCATGAATGCCCAGGAAAAGCAGAATGCTGCTGAGGCTTTGTCTGACGAGGAAGACTGATGAATAGTTCATTTGTACGCTTCTTTATCTATGTATTTGTATCGAGAATGTTGATATATCCATCGTGTGGCCTAAGACAGTATGTCCCGAGACTTGCGAAGGCCCCTCCAAGTTACAGCCCACCAGGTGTAATCCAGAGGGCAAAAAACACCCCAACACCTACACGTCACTCGGGCTTCAGGGACAGTCCAGATGTGATGGCGCAACGAATTACCTTTGATACTTATCCTCTCTAGAGGTAGATCAGACTGGCAGATTTTTGCTATAGGCCATAGGCAACCAGGCACATTATTCTTTGAACATCGTCCGCAGAAATTTTTTCGGTAGGGTTGCTGGGAACGCCCCGTGGTTAATATTCACAGAAAAGTCGGCCTACTTTTTCTACCTTTAACTTCTGTGGGGGTAACCACCTTGTTGAAACAGTGGCATATGTGATTACGGCAAACAATGCTGGGTAAGGTACATCCGATTTCTATTCTGCATATCACTCTAAATCGCAAGCTTCGAATTCAGCATCTGTATCACTCGCTGATCTTCTGGCAGTCTTCTTGCATGTCTTTGTAGGGGAGGCATCAGACCACGCTGCGTCTCAGGCACAGACAACTGTAACGAAGGCAGGAAAGGTGTGCGGTTGTCTCCACTCCCTTGCGGTGAGCTTGGCTGTCGATCAGGACGATTATCCTCGTCGCTCCTGGCCCTCCCATTCCCGCTTCGATATAATCCAGATGGGACTATGATACCTCCCAGCAAGGGATCTCGATCTATAGTTGGGAGAGTCGTCAACTCGGAGTACGTGAAATACGCCGTAAGGTGCCATTTCTGTGGCCTAGCGCGCGGGTCGGGGGACACCCAGGCAGAGTATGCTTGTTTGACTAATCCAGGGTGCCGGACGACGCTACGGCTTTGATGTGACAAAGCAGACGAAGAAGGACCTGTGCGAGGCGCACTATCAACGAAGCGGAATATTTGAGATCTGGTCCCCGGCAATATCAATACAACTGTGGACAACTGAACTTCTAATGGGCTACTTCTCACCGATTGGTTGGGCTGCCGGTCACCTGAACTGTGTCAAACGGATCCTTTTCGTCGTAAAAAAGATAGGGCTGGAGTATGATTGTTAATGCCTCATATTCCACTGAGGGAGGCATACTTACCTCTCGCATCCTGCTTTGTCCCCAAATTCGCCCATCTAAAGATATCTTCAGTTTACTATGGAAAGATGGCTCGGTCAATAACCAGTTTACCTGTCCATCGTTTTAGTCCCGCATCATCCTCACATTCGACCCAGACGAATACGGCCCCAGAACGGACAAGAGTGAGTCGCTCCGTGTCATTAAGCCTCCGTACAATAGGATACAGGAAACCTTGACGAACAGCTTCAAAAACTGTATGTGCATCACGAGCATCCCTGACATGAAGGCGAGGGTGGGTTGCTTGTTGCATATCTGCTACACACTCACCAAGGCCGCTCCTCCTTCCTTTAAATCACCCAGCGTGACATCTGGTTCTGAGGTGGGAATGCAAGTAAATCAAGAACCTTGAGAGATCGCAGAGTCGGGCTGTAAGAGAGAGAGCCCGTGTAGCCTCCAGGAGACGAGGACAAGGACCTGGTAAGCTCGGACTCGGTCACTCTCGTGATTGCGACCCGGGAGCACTGAGGGAAACACCACATGTGGCTATTTTGATCATACTCGAAGGGTGGATCGAGAGAACCCAGTTGTCCATCAACGAATCATATTTATACTTTTTCGACACACTTGTAAGACAGCTTTTGTCCGCAAGGGCCAATCTAGTATAGACTTCTGTATAACTTTCCAAAAATAACTCTGTCAGATGAACCACTATCCTGGATGATAATGACTCGTTGAATTAGCACTCGTGAGCAGCGTCCTCAGTAGTCAAGTCAATCATCAAAAGGGCTGCAACACAAGTATAGGAAGAGACATGTCTTTTCAAAAGGTAAGTACGAGTCGTCTCGATCTTATCTAATCTCAATCGAAATAGGAGGTGATCACGTTATTACCCAGACTGCTCGGATTCTAGCAGTGGACTCACCTGGACCAACAACTTACCATCCTCCTTTTTTTCTTTCTTACTTCTGTATATATTATTCTTATCTGCCATCGATGATTCCAGATGTAGATGTCCCGATGGGCCGTGTCCCAACTCTTGTACAACTTTGTCAGAGAGGTGCGCACCCCGAGAATATCATTTGCAACTGCTCCCCATCAATATTCCTGCCCCAGTTGCGCAAAGCAATATAGATTGTGAGCAAGCAAATATAAATGGATAACCTGACATCTCATCATTATTTAGATATCAGCGGCCTTGGTGATGATTTAACTTATGAATTGGTTAGACCAATTCTTGAGCGTTGTAGCGCTGAACAACTTCTTCGTTTAGAGGAAACTTCACCGGTATGCTCATATAATCGTCTACTATTCATGAGTTTTAATCCTTGTCTTCGCAGCATCTAGAAGCTGATACGGATGGTATTGCGTTGCGGTTTTTCCTCCGCTCAGTTACTCACGGCTCTTCCCAGACATCTGGATGAGCCTGTGTCACTCCGTATACTCGCTCGCGGTCAACAAATACTCGAGGGGACCCAAGGAAGAGCTGCGACCGTGGAAAGATCATTATTTTGTGCGTCAACACATCTGTGTGTCCTCGACCATCATTCATTTTTGTCCTCAGTATTTGCGAGAGGCCGAGACTCAGCGTCTGGAAGAAGCAAGTGCCAAGCTGCGAACTCAGCGGCTGGAAGCTGAAGAGCGCAAGAAGGAACGAGAAGTCAAGATCACAGATCGCATCCCGCCTCCAAAACGCCAACGGACTGGTTGTACGCCCCTCCAGTGTCACTGAAACGTGCTCGATTTTAACTCCGTTTGTATCAGGGGGATCTAACCCGGCGCCTAAGAGCCTTTTCGAGAGAACTCGTTCAGAAGCTCACAAGATACAGAGGACCATGTACTCACGACAAATGCTACCACCAATGCCTCAGAACGGAAAAAGTTTCACCATCCTTACAAAACATTCTAATGCCAACGTAGACTTCTTACCTCCCACATGTGGTGCAAGTAGAGTGACTGTAAATAAAGTCCTACACCATCGTCCTATCATCTCTACTACATCCTCTAAATTGGCCACATCACCTGGAACTTCGTCGCCAAAGCCCACCACATCTCTTCCAACGTCAACACCCCGCCCTCCGGCTGCTCCCTCCAATTTTAAATCCCGTGTCGCGAGCTCACCAGGTCAATTAAGTGTACGGCCTGATGTCTCCATACCTTCGGAATCACGCCCGATTCACACCCAAATGATGAAACCTCTGACAATGAAAAAGGATCCAATGTCATCTCTGTTCGTACCCAAACGCCGGGTCAATTCCCAGCTTCCTTGACCGATCTCTTGGTGACCTGCTTGTCTGTGTTACAATCTTGTTTCGTTAGCTCCTTTATTTTACCTGTTTCCTTATCTAGACCTGGCTTTCGGCTATATCCTCTATTGTCAATGTACTCTGTATGATCACGAACAGAAGGTGCCTATATCTGTCTTCTAATTGTGGCCGACGACGTGTTCCACAGAATCCCCATCCTCCGTTACCACCATCCCGCGCTGAATCTCGATAAGCTTCTCGCATTATCTCAATATGGCTGTATAAGTAGGTGTTGCTCTAGTACTTAGGACCAAGATCTACCAATGAGCATTCCGATTATATGGGTACTCGACATTGCCGGTGGAAGAGACATTGTAGGCTGCCCGGCTGCAGAATGTTTCTCCGTTCATCGAGGTGCCTGACTTACTTTGGACCAATGCCCGTGCCACGTCGAAAACTTAAAGCTTCCTCGAACGCAAAACCTAGTTTTGCCAACCTGATTGGTTACATCGGCTGTGCCATATGTGGTTCGTCTTGAAACACACATCCAGTCAAGTTAGAAGGACGACATTGAATCACCACATGCGATAAGCGATAGAAAACGGCACAGGTCATATACGAAATGGTTGGAACGATGCTGGAATGGGCAAGGATATCCTGAATACCTCTAATGGCAGACAGGGTTTCGACTAGTAGATGCACTGTGCTTGCAAAGACACCAGCTGTAGGGTGGTGAATTTTAACGCACATCTTGCACGTCACAATGATTGACGAGTGGAATGCATGTAGATCGAAACTAGGGAATCATAAATGCCTTGCAGCTGCCTGCTGTACAACAAGCTATAAAAAAACGTGTTTTCTGAGGTACGGTCCAAAGGAAAGCGACAAACCCAACTCTGTTTGCATATGACAGCTGTGAAAGCCGGTACATATAGTGGCATGTGGTGGTGATATGGGGGTGGGGCAACTAGGTAAAACCTACCAGCCGAATACCGTAACGGACACACATACATTCCATGTATAAAGCGGTTGTACCTGTGTTTTTGACTTGTAGCTTCAAAATATCACCCCGAGGGCGCGCCAGAGATCATATGAGCTGCTTCTATTTGATACCCACGTCTTCCGGAGGTGCTTGAGAACGTCAACTGAGTTACACGGATAATGAATGGTGATACAACGGGTTTATCGTATCAAACCACTCCGTTGGTTGACGGTCGATTCCGACCCAGCTACACTAAGCCGAAAACAATGGGGGTTTCCTCATTCAGCGTTCGAGGATATCACTTGTGAAGGCGTGGAGCTCTCGTCCTTCGCTGAAAGTGAATGTTTGGGGAGCCAGAAGATAGTGAACATTCTACCCGGTCCCAGCGTTTGGATAATCTCGATCGAGCCTGCAATTACTTGAGATTAGTCGCACGCTGACGTTGATATGAAGATCTGAGAATCTGAGTGGGGAATATGACCATGACTTGATTTTGCTCGCGCCAAACAAGTAACCTTCTTCAGAAAATCTATTCTGTGATGTAAGATGTGTCCAGGCTGAGATTGAGGGGCCACTATGCGATAAACTATGATGACAAGGATGAAATGGGATGGGATGATGAATCAGTATCAAATGCGAATGCTGTACAGGCCGGGAGAGCGGTTGTTGGTTGAATAGGGAGTTGTTACAATGGATGCAGTAGTGTCAGTTTGCGTATATGCGTGCGTGTGTGGAGAACGAGAGAATAGAAACGCGTGGTCGGCGACAGGGGAGGTGATCATCATGGACGAAGCAGATGTGATTCTTCACACTCGCCTGCGTGGACAAAGTCGTAAACATGCACCAAACATCATAACTCCACCCCACCGTCCTCCTCCCACCGTTGCCGGGTCTTTCCCTTGCCGCTCCCATTCCCGTTCCCATTCTCAACATACGACAAGGGCGGGGGCGGCTCCTCGACTATCATCTCTGGTGGTGCCTCCCATATCCGAATCGTGCAGTCGTCCGAACACGACGCGAACATATGCCGATTCTGTGGGTTCCATGCTACAGAGTTCACACTCCCTACACCGTGCCCCGACAGGACCTCAATCAGTGCACCCGTGTCACGGTGCCACACATACACATTGCCATCTGTCACAGAAAAAGAAATCAAAAAAAAAGAGTCAACGAATCGCTCTTTCTTTGGGGATCAAGTCGCAAACTAATCGAACCTTCACTACCACTGACGACAAAGTTGCCATCATACCCTCCGAAACAGCTCCGTATCACATGCCGCCCCTGCTTCTGTCCTGTATATTTACGCGATAAATGTCCCGCATCCAGGTCCCAAAGCTGAATCTCCTATAACACAATCGAAGGTCGTAACGTCAGCCATTCGTCAATATACACATAAATGAATGCGTAGTTCTCACATTTGGTGAATGGTTGATAAGCGCATACCGGGAGTCCTGCGACATCTTGACGCTCGTGAGCTCGCCGTCAACCAGTATGGATCTGTCAAAGGGGAAGAACGACACATGGTCATGTCAAAACTCGGCTTCTTTAACCAAGGCAATAGATGAAAGGCAAGAAACCAAATGGTGCATTGTAGAACAGAAAGTGTATCGGGAAGATGGGTCCGCCCAGAATATGTACGCACGTTTCTATCTGCTTTGTCATCAGGTCATATATGACCATTCTGTTCTCCGACGCCCTCGCTGCTGCCGCTCCAGCTGCCGCCTGTTCTCCAGTCTGCACATCCCTTCCTGATACGCTGTCTGGCGTAAGGTTGACGGGGAGGTGCAGCAAGCCGACCGTCACGAGCCGTGTATGGTCTGGTGTGACTGCGAGGTCAGTTATTCGGATACCTGCCGTGTTCCACTTTTCCAGCAGGTTGCCCTCATCGCTCTGGGGTGATAAGAGTAGAGTGAGTGGATCTAATTGGGAGAGCAAGGGAGGTCGTACCCAGTGGATAATCTGGCGATCGAGACCACCAGAGATAAAGCCTCTTGTGCTTGGTAACCATGTAAGAGCAGTGACCGTCTCTTCGTGTTTTTCGAGGGAACGGGTGCAAAGGCCAGTCTAGTGATAATGTGACGTTTATCGATGATTGTTAATGACCACCTTGAGGGCACGCACCTTTGCATTCCAGACCTTGATCACGCTCTCTGCACTCGTAAGCAGTATCGAGTCATCGTGTGACCAAGCTAAACACCCAACAGGATTTGTATGTTCTTTCAGGGTCAAATGAGCCGTCCAATCGTGCTTTATGCCCTCCGTGTCGTACTATGATTTAAACGGCATGAGCTAGTACTGCGTGGTAAAATGCTATGAGACATACCGTCAGCCGCCATATGATCGCAAACTTGTCCTTGCTCGCGGTGGCTAGGTACAAGCCATCATGGCTCCATTCCATGTTCCACACTTCGTCTGAATGCCCCTCCAGTATAGTCGTCGTGAATCTCGGAAATGCCGATTTCTTGCAATGATGGTCAGTGTAAAGAGAAAATGATGTGAGGTCTGTAGGTGAATTGTGGTATAGACAATGTTGCCGCTGGTGTGCCTGTGCTTGAGTGAGTAAAGTGGAAAAACGCCGCTGGGGGATCATGATAGATGAGGGAATATATCCTATTGTTAGAGGGTAAGTAGATGTGTGACCTGGGGACTGTGAGGCTTACTCTGGAGGTTGGTCAGGAGTTGTCGTCGTGATGTTCCGGATGCACCGTCCCATTGGGCACGCTGCCGTAAATCATCCGGTTCAGAGCACATTATGAGACTAGTTGAGCTGTTGGTCAGAAAGATAGAGAACACAGAAAAGCAGCCAAAGCATGCCTTGATAATGTATGGAGCTGGTCAGAATCTCGATTGAGCGGTGCAAGCTCATCGCGTAGCACTGAGAGTGCAGCCGTTGTCTTCCCGGCCTCGAGAAGTTCAAGATATTTCTGCTGGCTAATAAGGAACCTGGCATTCTTTGAAACTTATCAGCCACAAGCACAGGCTACGCGTGTATCGTACGTACCCAGTGGGCCTCTTCCTCAACGACGCCCACGCGCATCAGAGCCGCCTCCGCCCTGTCCCACGAGCCCTCGAGGACGTACTCTCTGAACTCGAGGACTTGGGGCTCCTCCATGACGTAGCCTGACTCTGCCTCCAGCGTCGCCGCTGACTCGCTGTGCGGAGATAAGCTTTAACACCTGAACAACAAAGAGGGATGAAAGACACACATGTACCCCACGTCCCGCAGGCTCTGAATCACGAGGCGCACGAACTCCTCGCGGTCTACGTACGAATCATCGTACAGGGTGGTGCCAGGTAGTGACACCTTTGCAATAGCCTTGCCATGCTTGAGGGGCACGCCGTTTCCAGCCGATGGGCCAGCACTGCCGTTGGTGGAGGGCAGACGGCCATTGGAAGAGGAAGTAAAGCCATTGCTGCTGTTTGTATGGCCGTTGCTAGACGGGCCAGCGAGTGCAGTGAAGTCGGGTGAGGCAGAGAGGGAGGAGTCGTGGTCAGAGTCAGTGAGACGCATTGTTTGATCGATGGTGGTCCTTTGTCGCTTACGGGCGCGGTCTAGAGGAAGGAAGTCAGCAGGGAAGGGGGTAGTGGTGGTGAAAGGGGGAAGCACCGTTGGGGTCGTCGTGCTCGAGCTCGGCCCTGTCGCGAGTGGCGGGGACGAGGGTTTGTGATTGTTGTTGGAACGTTGTTGGGTGCGGGTTGGTGCTGGCGGCTGACCTGGAGCGAAGAGCAGCAGGGGCGAGCAGATCCCGCGCAGGGGCTGTCGGAGGATCAATGGTGGCTATCAAACAGCGGTGGCAAAGGGTCAAAGCAGGGTGCTGGCTTCGTCGTTGTCGTCGTCGTCGTCAGCAGGGCCCGCTGAGACAAAGACAGCGCAGACGGGTACTAGCTCGCTGTGCTATACGACGTAGAGATACAATAATGGCTCTGTTGTTCACTAACTACTGGTCACACTTGTCGGTAAAGCCCGCAATTGGACTCCCTCCTATCTGATTATCGTCCTCAAAAGTCGGACATTTCCCGGGCGAACTGCTGCGAGTTCGTGCGAGCTGTACACGCTCACAGACAGCCAAGATCCCTCATAATTTGATCTCAACGGCTCATAAACGGACTTGTACATGAAACGAATCCCACTAGAACACCGTCGACATCTTCGAATGGCTCACACTATGATTAATGACATCTGCATCTGTCATAATTCACCCCAAGTCACAATATCCTAAGCTCTAGCTACTAGGCGCGAGAAATCGCGCTATCATAACGTTCGATGGCATTCCATGAGCCACTGGCTGGCGCCTACATCACTGATCCCACTCACACCTAGGTGTGGGGAAATTTGCAAAACCACGAGGCAGCCCGAGTCATCCTGACGAAACTGATCGAGATCGTCCTCCTATGGGCCCAGAATCTTGTATTTTTTATTTTTTTTGATTGGGTTTGTGATTTGGGGGGCGAATATCTCGCAGTTCCGAGGACCTCCTATTGTTTGGGATGTAAGAGCACGGCAGAGCAATTTTCTAACATGTTTTGCACCCCTGACAGGTGTGTTTCGAAGGTCACAGTTTTATTTTATGCTTTTGATTCCTCACAAGGAACCTGTGAATCTGCCTAAGTACTACTATTGTAAGATAAAGATGTGGATGATGATGATGGTTGGTAGCGATGATATGCAGTAAGCAAGCAATGCGACGAGAAGCAGGTGCAATAACAGATTACCGTCACTGGTGCCATAAAAAGTTAGGACAAAGGGGAAAGACCCATCCATGACAATCAATATTCCAGTCATGGTAGTCATGGAATGGTTGCAAATGGAATGGTTATGCAACCGTTGTCTTCTTGGGGAGACATCAGAGAAAAGCGACGAGTAAGAACGAAAACAAAAAGTTTTGCGATTGGGCTACGGAAGTGCGAAGAAGCGGACGCAGGTGCGGTTATTTTTATCGAGAGCTACGAACAACACAACGGAAAATATATTTGCTGAGATGAGGGAAGGTTTTAAAACGTGAGTCGTTTTTGATGGGTTGTGCAAGAATGAGTGAGATGTGGTGGTTGTTGATAACGATGCAGGTGGGTTTATCCATGATGATATGCGAGATAACGAGAGTTTTCCGCTATGCGAGACAGAAAAATATTTTGATGATGTCGATAATCCGAGATATGTATTCGTTTCGAGTTCGTGACGGGCTGGCGTTTTTTTTTTTATACAGACAACAAGGGACAGCGAGACTAGCGAAGGACGACATAGATAGAAGCGGGAAGATTACAGAAACCGACCAGAACGGGCGATCTGATGGCGCTCGCGGTCTAGTAAGCCACTGCGCCCTTGACCATATCCGGGGGCATCCAGATTAAAATCTGCTTTTGCCCTGCCCCTTGCCTTTCGGAATCCGGCCAACAGGGCGCCTTCCGTCCTGCTCGTGGTGTCCATTTCCGCAAGGGTATCGTCCCTTAGAACGCCCACGAAAGGCATCATTTTAGGGGGTGGTGAACTATTCCTTCGAACAGCTGGGCGTCCCCGGCCAAGGCCAGGGACGGACGGCCAGTCTAGTACTGCCTCGTCGTCCGCCTCTCGAGAGCAGGAGGTATCAGGGGCGAAATGGAAACCTCCCCGATGTGTACGGGATGGCGAACGTGAACTGGACTCCGCTGAACGCCGACTATCCCCAGACAGGTCGCGCGCACGGCGGCGGCCACGGGGACTGCTGTGAGGAGCTATAGTAGCAGTAGAATGTGGGAAACCGGAGAGAGGTAGTTTTGGGGTAGGAGGAGAGGGTCGTGCAATAGTATTGCCTGAGGAAGAGGACACTGGGGATATACGTTTTCCGACGGATAAACTGGACATTTGTAGCAAGGAGAAGTATGCTGGCAGGCTAGCACGGTTCCGTTTAGGCTTTGACACGGATAGCGGCTTTGTGACAGAGCTCTCGGAGTCGGACTCGTCTCGGGACGAAAATCCGATGTCAGAGCTTCCACCATCATCGTCGGTGGACAGATGGGAATGGAGGGGGGCACTTCGGGGTACGCCGTGCACGTGAGCGGAGTTGGTGCGACTATGGGGAGGGGGATTGGGGACGACGGAGTGGTTGTTTGTACCAGAGGGGCGGCGTGCATAGGATAGGGCTGAAGACTGTTTGAGGGTGTCGACATAGTAGGGCGACTTTGAGCCACCATCAAAGAGGGAATCTGCACTGTCGTAGAAAGGATTGTTTCGGTAGCTGCCCAGTCCCAGATAACTATCGTCCTCGTCATCTGTTGCTACAGACCAAGAAGTAGAAGAGGCAGAGGAGGAAGAGACTGAATAGTGGTGTCGACTGCGGGTGTACTTGTTGAGGGCCGAGCCAAGGGCTGAGGGTACTAGTGCTGGGACTTCACCACCCGTAGCATAGCCAAGGTTTGGGGACGAGAGAGCACTGGAGGCAGAAGAGATAGAAGGCGAGGAGGTGTCCTGACTATGGCAGTCCTCACTACAGTATGCCTGGCTGTGTGGGGATGAGGAGAGGTATGCGGGGAAGGAAGTATATATACATACGAGTCATCATTGAGTTGCTTGCCGCAGAGCAGGCAGATGTCCTGGAACATGGTGGGGAGGGAAGTGGATGAAGAGGAGGTAGCTCTTGTCTTTATATAGGAGCCAGGTCGCGACCATTCCCAAACGAAAAACGTTTTTGAGGCGACAAGTGACTCCATTCGGCTATTAATATGGATCACGTGACGTGCTTCTGTGAAAGGACCTCCGCCGAGACAAGATCTGGATCTGCCACAGCGTGATATCGCCCAAACCATGCGCCATCACACGTTTGGCTTGCTTGCTCCCACTGCAAACGTGTGGCGTGCAAGTTCGCCACGTTCACGCCTGTCCTTCTGTTCGCCGCCCCATCTCGCACCCAGACATCTTCCATTCATGAATAAGGGAAGTCTTGTATCACGATGGCGTGCGCATCACCATCTAATCTTGGAACTTTTTTTCCCTTCGTCACGCGTGACGTGAGCACCGACTCAGTTTCCTTTCTTGGAAGCTCACCTCCCCAGTCGTTGCCATCCCGACTTTTGAGCAGGTCAAAGCGCCGAGAAACCATTTGGCTCCGGCATCGACATGTCCGGAATATTCTTCACGGCCAAATTCGCGCGTAAAAAAGTCTCACTCGTCGTCATCACTCAGTGTTTGTTCCATGACTCGGCGCAGCAACAGCAACACCGGCCGGCCTCCCGATTCGTGCACGACCCTTCTTTACACATCATCCCCAAATCAGGCATCGTCCATCTTGTACCCGTTTTCGCCGAACCGTCTAGCACTTTCCATTGTCCAACGCGCCGCCATCAGTCAGAAGGACCACCGCCTGCAGGAACCGACTTCCACCGTGACCTGTCTTTTATTCTAACCGCCCTGCATCAGCCTATGTACATACATCAATCAAAGGAGAATTCTTGCTCTCAATCATATCACAACAAGGGTCAATGCCCACCCAGTGCTTTCCATTCCCGGCCAGATTTTGAAGCCAGCCTATTTAAACACCTTTTTTGCTAATAATATTCCCCGTCAGCATGGCCATGAGACCAGCTTATGTCACTGGTCGAACGTTCGAAACCGCAGCAGTCAAGCACCTGTGTGGCGAAGCCGGTATATCCCGTTTGTATGGTTCTTTGTCTTTGCATCATGCTCGTCGTGTACCTTGTCTAGATGCCCCCTGTGTGATTCTAGTCAAGACCAGGAGAACAATGGCCGATCTACATATGTAGACTTCTAGCATATGACATGAGGCCTACTATCAGGAAGCTAACTCTATATAAATGATAAGCGACGCTAGTTGTGACCAACATAAAGACGAGGGCTGAGGGTACCCCCAATTTCTACGGTCCCCGGCATAGGACCCCTCAATCGAAATCTCCCACCCATGGCTACATGTGGGCCGAATCTCCACTATTCCATCTATGTATATACTCAGCACCCTTGATTAATGAATTGCATCTCATTAAGTTTTGAATTCCTTGTGACAACTTCCATCCAGTCCAGATTAGCTTTGCATCCGCCTTGTCCGAGTGCGACGCCTCCACCCTGCAACGGCTTGGTTCCGACGTAAGGAGAAGATAATTATATAGTAGGTAGCGCCATAAAGGGCTACGTCCTGTTACAACCATGACATCCTTCGCACATTTTTTATCGGCGGGTCGGGCCTTTGATCCTGGACCTGACAACCATTCAACGCAACACTATGCATATAAATGTGGATGCTTTGTTGCTGGATGTAAATTCGCCAGTGTGGGTGCGCGCGAAATTGTGCAGGAAGGAAAACAAAATATGCCCAAAAGAAGCGGATATCATCTACTGTAGTGAAAATGTCCCTCCAAAGCAAAAAAGGATGAAAGAGGGAAAGCAAACAAAGGTGTATTAGCGGAAACAGGAAAAGGACCCCAGAATGTTTGACTTGGCGGTTGCAAGCCACATACCCAGGGCCCTCAACATTGTTCCCGCGCTCTAAACCAATCTTCAAGGCCCATATTGTGTGTATGCAACATTTCGTGGTGTGTGAGTGTGTACGTGAGTGTGAGAGTGAATGCAGAGGGAGTAAGTGAAACCTAGGGATGAGTGAAACAATGCAGCAGGAAATGGGATACAATCCACTGATGACCGTCCTGACCCATTCAGCCTACGCATGAGAGGAAGGATGGAAGTGGTTTTGCTGACAATATCATTGCCGCATTGAGATCAAGTATAACAAACCCATCAGTGCATCAGCGACTGGCCGGGTTCCTCCCCATCTCTCACTGCTCAACGGGCGGTGGTGGCTCCGGGGTCTGTGATGTCAATCGTTCCGATTCCGAATGGTCTTGTGCGCGTGACTGTGAGGGTCCCAGCCCTCCCGTATCCGTATCCGAATTTGAATTCGCAATAGCACCTGACTTTGACGCCAGGTCCCGTACCCCATCATCGCCTGCAGCCAGATCCGGTCCTCCTCCTGATTCCGGTCCCGTGGGCGCGGGTGCGGGCAGCTCAGGAGTTGGCGGGTCATGGGGAGGGGGAGGAGGGGGCAGTGGGGGTGACGGTGATCGAACCGGCTTGTTTAGGGGTCCTTCTAAATTGGTCGTCTTCTCAGGTGAATCCGTCTGCGCCAGCTCAGTTGCAGTTCGCTCGACCGGTTCTGGGGACCCCTGAGGAGTTAAACCAACCTCTCTAAACCCAGCTGACGCCTTTCGGGTTTGCATCGGAAGTGGGGAAGACGACGCGGCCGATGTGGTGGTGGTGTTGCTCGTCGAAGTTCTTCTGTTGCCCTCCTCACGGCCATTGGTATTATTATTATTACGAGTACTAAGATCAGATGTGGCAGGTGACTCAGACCTTGGGAGAAGCGTCGGTGATAGAGAGGAGGAAGCAGCAAGAGAGGACGAGCGCATGGGTGTAGGGAGCGCCTTTTCGAAGCTCGTCGCCTTACCAGATAGGAGGCCCTTGAGCCGTTGATTGGCGGACACACTCAGAGTACTGGCACGGGTGGGTGTGGATACTGGTACGGGGCTAGTGGCGGGGCTACTAGGCTGGCGTGAACCAGGAAGGGCTTTCTCCGACACCACAGTCACGAGCATGCCGCTCGGTGCAGCCATGTTCTTCAGCGCCGAAAGCTTTTGATGCAGATACTTAGCATCTGCCAGAAGCCTGGTAATAATTGAAAACACAAATGATGGTTAGAACGCGTCTGTGACGAGAAGTGGGATTGTAATGGCGATGGATGATGCCACGTTCATTCTTCCCATGACACATACCTCGTCTTCGCCTCCTGATTTGGAAGCTCTATCTTGGTGTACTCTTCTGACAGACCGTGGTTGATCGCGGCGAACACCTGCGTCATGACATACTGATAATATTCCAAAGGAAACCAAAAGGAAGGAATTAATACAAGCGAAACGCGTTAGTTCTCGAAGAACCGGAAGAATACATTTCACAGACCTCGACGATTGGTACGGATAGATACCGCGAGAGGACTTTGTGTAGAGTCACACTTTCCCTAACCAGTTGTTCCATATAGTCGTTGATACCACCATCTGGCTTTGGCATGTTCCAATCTATCCCCTGGGAAGAACAAAAACCGCATATGCAAGAATGAAGTCATGAGCAAATACAGCACGGCCAACACGAGGCGGAGAAAGAGATAAAAGAAAGAAAGTTAAAATACAATTAGGGACCGAACCGCAAGTAAAGGTGTGTGTGGGCATGGAGCTGTCGACACGCATGCCGTGCTTCCATTTCTTTCGCGTAATACTCACCTGAAGAGTCTTGATGTGCACAGTCAACCTATCACCCATGATCGCGATTAGCTTGGAGTGTATTTCGTTCTGGTGTTCCTGGTAATCCTGTGTTTGTAGCTAAAATTAGCGCGCCCTCCTAAAGGGCAAGTGCAGAAAACGTACCCGTTTGAGTTTATCAAATTCCACCAACATAACTGCTTGCTTAGGGCTGAGATGCCGTCGGAATGTCTCGCGCACATATGGTATGAGTTCAAACATGATCGACAACGACTGGGACGCCAGCGCTAAGGTTCAACTCACCATCAACACGCCTTCTTATCCATCAGGTAAACCAACTCACCCAAATGCTTTGCCGTGATATTCTTCAGACCCGCCGAGCGCATTGCACCCGCTCCCAAGACGACCTGGCACGTTCTGGAATTAAACGCTTTCAGGAACTCGATGACTCGGCTCATGGTGTCCGTCGTCAGCATCGTCAGATTTACCACCACTCTCAAATAGTCCAGTAGTAGCACAAGCACCTCTGCTGTTGCAGACACCGCAAAGTATGTACGTTCCTCGATACGCAAGTGTTTCGAGCCCGCCTCTTTCACCACCCCGAAGCCTGCACCATTGTTCTGCGGCCGTGGCGGCGGCGGGGCTTGAGGTGTTGTATTATTGGGGGTGACAGTGGATGCAGATGAGTGAGCAGCTGAGTTAAAGTTGGACGGTGTAAGTGGAGAGAACAGAGTGTCCGCGTCGGACTTGATGACGAGCTCTGGCGCATCCCGTACCGCTGAGTCGACAATGACATCCGTTATGTGTTGTAGTGAGGGCGTGATCTCTGTCGGATTCCACTGCTCATCCTCCACGAGCTTTGCAGAACGTGAGATGCGTGCCTGATGGAAAGCCTGCAGGAACACCTTTGCCTGGCTGACAACAACGCCCCGCAGTCCTACGATCATCTTCCGGCAGAGCACCTCGCATCGCACCACGAAGCCCCACGAGTCGTTGAAAAGCACCAGGAAATCCGCAAGTTCCAGAGCCGCGTGCTCCTCTACCCGGAATGAAATTACTTTAGCCGCTTGGGTGTTTGCCAGCTCTGCAGCCGAGGATAAGAGGTCCTGCAGCTCGTCTTCGATAGCAGTAGTTGAAAAGGAGTGTGTTGACGTGGACCTGGCTCGAAGGATAGGGATCAAGGGGGAAGGGCGAATTTATAATAGTACACATACCGAGCATCCCTTGCCTTGGTTTCTATTTCCAAAATGTCCACGATGACACGTCCCTGTGCTTGTAAACCCTCCACACAATTAAGAAGCCCTGAATAAAGATCTTGCAGTAGCAGCATAAACTCAGGGTGACGCATTTCCTTCAGATATGGTGAAAGACCCTTGCTCGAGGTTTTGTTCTCTTCAACCCCATTCGCCGTCCTACCCTCATCGTCCACGTTAAATGTAGGCAACCTCTGCATGTCACGTCAAGTCCATAAACGATGACATAGAAGAAGGTAGGACGCACCAAATTAATGACTCCTCTCACCACGGCCAGCACCACTTCGCGCCACGACAGCATTCCTTCCTTGACCCCCCTTGTCCTTACCAGACCTTGCAGTAGCGGCCGCAACCGATCTCTCAGTCCTATGTCCATAGTTTCCACCCTAGTGCCATTGGTATATTTCCGAGCGCGTTGTATGCGTTCTTCGAGGTCTGCACGAAGGACAGATACGAGCTCAGAAGAAAGGGATGCTGCGATCTCCATTGTCAATGCGCGTAGCTGTTCAGGGAGTGATGAATAGGCATGCAGGGCGGATAAAGGTATAGGCGGTGGAGGGATTTTGGTATGGGGTGCCGACCGTGTTGGACCTGATACTACAATGTCCTCGTCGAGCGGCGTCAACCTGTCAGTGCTCTCTAAAGTCACATCCTCGTCTCCCCGACCATCCCACAACCGTTCTATTTCTTCAATGACACCAAGTGCTTCGCCCCATTGTCCTGCACCTACCAGGCCTCTTGCGACACGCCCCATCTCTACTACGCCAGATATAACCTTGACACCCTCTGTGATCTTAATGAGATTGTCGGCGTGTGCCTGGCGGCGTACGACCGTGAGGCCGCGTTTTGCAC
This sequence comes from Myochromella boudieri, assembly GCA_018221655.1. Taxonomy (NCBI): domain Eukaryota; kingdom Fungi; phylum Basidiomycota; class Agaricomycetes; order Agaricales; family Lyophyllaceae; genus Myochromella; species Myochromella boudieri. The sequence goes on from JABCKU010008188.1 coordinate 35,749, forward strand.
TGTTCTCGTCGAGGTCGGTGAGTAATTTACGGAGTGATGCCACGCGAGCGAGACAATGTTCTGACTCTGCACGCAGATCGTGTAAGTTTGTGAGGGCGGCGAAAAAGGAGGTGGAACGACGAGAAATCTCGAGGACGAGGTGTTGCTCGACGGTGTCTGCATAGTGGGAAAACTTTTCGAGGAGAGGTAAAGAGTGGGAGAGGGCGGTGGGATCATAGGACGATGAGAAGGATTGTTGCTCGGTGACTGCATTGAATGTGCGTGGGTCGCCGAGGTTGAATTTTTGGTGGAAAAATACGTCTGGAACAGTGTCTAGTGGTGGAACGTACTTTGAACCGGTGAGAGCGAGATTGCTGGACTCTTCTGGGCCGAGTTGAGCGGCGCCTTCGCGGCCAAGCTGGGAGTTGTGCTCGAACTTGTCCCATTCCGGAGCTATGGCACGGAGGTAGGAGTCAAAGTCTTTTCTGCGAACACGAGGGAGGTCAGCAGGGACGACGGTGGGGAGATGGGAGTGTGCTTTTGGAGGAGCCTGGCGTTTGTGGGGATTGTTGAGGACGGTGGAGATGGCTGGATTATATGCGGTGTCAGAGAGAGAAAGAAGTAGAATGAAGAAGTAAGAACATGCCATGGAAGCCATGTTTTGCACTGCTCCACTCCTGGGGCAGAGTGAGGGTAAGACTGGAGGAAGTGTTGAGGAGACCGAGGCGTGGCTGGGCAGAAAAGTAGTCGCCACCGCCGCGTCCCTCTGTGGTGCCCGAGACGCTCTGGGGGCCAGGTCTGCGAGATGCAGGGTCCCAAGTGAAGCGGTAAGGACGAGCAGTGAGGGGAAGAGCAGAGACAGGGGACGGTGCGCGGGAGGGAGCGACAGACTCGTCGTCGTCGGACATCACACAAACACAAGTGGGGGGGCGTGGGCAAAGTTGAATTCAAAAGATGCTAGCCACCACATCCACAGCCCGCCTACCCCGCCGGCCCACGCCGTTCACCGCGCCCACTCTCTGGACCGCACCGCCCGCCGCCGCCGACGCCCCGTTCAGTGCTGACGTCGAATGTCTCAAGTGGCAGGCTTACCTCGCTCTCCGCGGTCTCACCGACATCCACGTCCGCACCGACGTCTGTCCTGCGGGTGCCCTCGATGCCCGCCTCCCCAATCTCCACGCCGACCAGTCTACTCTCCTCGCTGCCCACCTCATCCCACAATGGGCAGACCAGCAGACTGCACCAGACAACGACCCCCTCAAGGGTTACAAACACATCGCTGCTCGTGACGAGAGTCGCGCATGGGTCACCCTTCTCGAGACCACCGTACACGCTGCTCTCCTCGTATCCACCCCCTCCCCGTCCCTCTTCTGGTCCCTCTTCTCGCTCTCCCCGCAACCAACCACTCCCCTCCAGTCCCTGCTTTCCCCCCCTGCTCCTCCTTTTACCGGCTTTGCATCCCTCTTCCCTCCCTTTGGCGCACGTATATCCTACTCTGTCATATTCAGCCAGTACCGCGACGCCATCTCCGCCCTCTCCGACCGTTTGGGTACCGACAAGTGGTTCCTTGGCTCTACGTACGTACTTTACCCATCTATTCACTTCCATCTTACACACATTTCCCCTTCCAGCGGTCCCACACCACTCGACGCGCTCGCGTTTGCATACCTCCACTGCATCGCCATCTCCTCAAACTCGGATCTGCGTATCGAGGTCACCCGTCGCGTCAACCTAGTCGCCTGGGAATGGCGCGTCCGTGAGCTTGTACGAGCCGCGTTTCTACTCCAAAAATAACCAATATACTATATTAATGTCCTATGCGACTCTCCTGGTAAGTATTGTCTAGTCAATACCCCTTTACGCTGTGTGAGTAGTTGCCCCATATCCATTCCCTAGTCCTCCCTGTTCTGCGTGATTGGAGACCGCCTCACCGTCAACCAGCTGTCCACGCCGCGCCTTGCTATCATCGTCACTGAAACGGCGCTGCAGCGCACTGATCATTTTGTAGAACCTGAAACAACCAAGCTGGTCCATCACGGATGCTTACAAAAAAGGTTACAGTACACACCAGAGCCAGTTCAAACTCGTAAGCAACACGTTGGCGATCCCATACACCACGATATAGGCCAATGGCACGTTCAGGTGTACCTCTGACAGTGTGTACAAAAACTCCAGCGACTGCAAATGTCACTTTGAGCGTTTAAATTCTACTTAAAATGCTGGGCGACTTGCCGTTTTGCCTCCATATATCAATCTAACACCAAAGAATGCAGAGAGGAGGAAAATGCCGTTGATGAACTGGGCCCTAGTACCTGTACGCCCGGTTTTGTCCAGGAACCTGAATGTCGGCGTCAGGAACCTGTCGTATGGTAGGGTGATAGAGTACCGACCAGTGGATGTTCAGGAAGAATGTACTCCTATTAAAAAGTCGTTATTAGCATGATAAAGTTGTGATTCGAATGCAACGTACGTTTCCCAAAGGAGACACCTAGTGCCATAATACGCCACGAAAGGTTTCTGTCAGACATTTAGATCAAGAACATCCAAGGCTGAAATTTTTTAAATAAGGACCCACATAGGACATGGCATAGATTGCGAGGCACGCAACACCTAATTGTGAATCAACCACCACAATTTCCTCCCAGTAACCTTCACGTACCGTGCATCACGAATCCAGCATCCGTGAAATTGATGATAGCATCCAACGTGTCCCACAGGAAATACCCACACGCAACGGCATGCACATATCCTGTCTTGCTGTCCCAGCCAAACGCTCTGTCTGTGTTGCGTTCAGTGCTCTCGTTCAAAAGGACCCACAGCGTCAGCGGCACGATGATGACAGCGTGGACCTGGGATACAACGTGTATCGCCCTAAAATTCAACTCAATTCAAACAACCCCGAGTTTGGTGAGCTGGCAACGAGCAAGCTCACCAAGTGTTCCTAGCACGCCTGCTTTTGGTCCCATAAGCCACCGGGAACCACTTTTTGCTTGCCCATGGCGCAAGCACCAAGTGCACGAAAGTAAACCCTAGAAAAGCATAGACAAACGTTGAGAGATATGGCGGGAGCTTGGTAAGCCCGAGGGTGTCAGTGATAAAAGCCTGTATAGAGGGGCGCATGGGTCGAGGTGGAGGGGCTGGTTGAGCCCCAAGGGAGGAGAAGATGAGATGGTCTCAGGGTCTGTAATCGCCATTTTATCGGCGGAGTCGCGTACACCGTGCCGGCACAAGATTCAATTCGTCTTGCGTAATAATAGTCTGATCTGGTCACTTTCTTGTCATCAACTGCATGTCTGCCATCCTAGACTTCCATTGCAACTTCCAATCTACGACGACAACCGGCTCTCTCCACTACACACACCCCATAGATAAGCTTTCTAACACGACCCAAAGATGTAAAACATGTGGATATCATGACAACAGCTGCACCGAATCATCATCATCTTCTTCGTTATCGTCTTCTCCCAATACTGCTTCATTCATATTCTTGTAAAGTGTACGCAGGAACAGTGGCAACTGATTCCGCTGAAACGAAAACGGCGCATTCAAAAATTCCAATTTTTCCACAAACTCCGGTGGCTCCTTGTCAAGCTCAAGCGGAGTATAATACACGGTGGGGACCAACTGAGATTTGGACGTGATGGGTTCCGATGACTCAGGATCCGGTGGCTCGTGGCTGAACTTGAGCATGAAGTTTAAACCTAAGCGCCAATGGTCAAGTCAAAAATGAATGACACATAGACAGAAGTAAAGCGCTCACTCTTCTTATCCGCAGCACTTTGATCATCAGCTCCTTCATCTGAAAATGTGTATATGCACGAGAGCACCCAATCCTCCATCCCAAAGAACGGCCCAGGTTGGGTCTTCATGTTGGGAATCAGGAGGTTTGTGATATCCTCGTAAAACCGTACCACCTCTGCGTGTCGCGGGTCATCCACTCCTCCTGGCCGCCCACCAGCGCGTACAGCAGATGGTGGCCCACGGTTGGCTTTGGCTGCAAGTGAAGCAGATCTCTCGATCTCGGCTTTGAGCTCCACTCTGAGCTCCCTCTCTGAATAACAATCTAAACCCTATGATATCGGGCAGAGCATAAGCACGCACCTTGTTTCTCCAGTTCAGTTATTCGCTCGCTACGCTGCATGGTAGTACGTTGTATTTCCTCCGCCTTAGACTTCCACCTCTGCACCTCATTCTCAATCATGAGCTTTTCCTCGTCAGCAGCCTCACGAGTTAGTAGATTGAGTACAGAGGCATTTCCACTCTGCATTAAAGGCTCTTTCCGCGCAAGTTGTGATGTAAGTTCTTTAATGAGGGCTTCCTTAGCTACAATGGTATACGTTCAAGTTACCATGTCTGCTTTGAATCAATTGGCTGAGTCGCACCAGAATTTTCAGCTTGGTGCTGAGCTTCCTGCTGTTGTAACAGTGCTTCAGCTTCCGTATTTCGTATCTGCAGTGCCTCGTCTAATTGATGAGATAGGTTTGTAATTCGTTCCTCTGCCTGCATCGTGAACTGTTACATCGACGTGAGTTTGGGGGGGAAAAAAAATGTGCACCCTTTTCAGCCTCTCCGCCATCCGCGTCACACCACTATCTTTCGTTGACCGCGTCGTAGTCGCGTTTGTCCGCTTGCTCCGACCCACACCATCCTTGAAACCCGCATGTAGTTCTGGTGCCTCTGGCTGCTGCTCAGCTTCTGCCTCATCGGAAACTTCGATAGCATCGATGCCCATCAGTTCCGTGCCTTTGTTAAGCCTCGAAGAAGTCTTCGCTGGGGCCGCCTTCATCTTGCCTTTCCCCTTCCCATTCAGCTTCCCATTGGCCGCCACTGAATCTTCGCGCGTAGGCTGGGTTTTCCGGGTTTGTGTCGGATGATCACCATTTGAAAAGGGATCGGCCTCTTCTATTTCTGAATCAGATACTGCCGCTGGAGCTTTCTTTCGTCCCCCTTTGTTAGGCTTTGACGACGGACCTGCCTCGGAGCGGATATTATGTTTGCTGCCCCTAGTCGGTGCTGTTTTCTTAACACGAACAGCAGGTGTGGTAGGAGCGAGCCCTCCTGAAGGTCATGAGCATTCAAAATCGTGCAAAATCTGTTTGTGGGACATACCAAGATCGTTGTCGTCGTCGGACATGAGAGTGACGGTGTGACAAAAACAAACGCGTGGCACGTGGACCGATGGCGCGTTATTGTCTACGAACCAAGTTTAACCCCGCTCAACCCAACCTACTGAGGCGTTTTGATTGCGTTTGGAGAGAGAGAGAATAAGTACGGCAGGAATAGCTCCAACAATAGCACTCGTATTAACATTGTAGATAGGACTCAGCCGTACGGTGGGAACAACTATATTAGCATGCGCATGCTTACCTACTTTTCAATGTTGTTGCAATGCCGTAAATATTATACTGAAAAAACTGATATACAAACAGTAAAATGCTTATGCCCCTCCATCTTTTTCCGGAAACCACATAACTGTCGCGTGGTCTGACGCGTACGACGCGATCTATCATGAATGCAAAAGAATACAAGTCACTTCTGCCTCTGTGAACGAAATTCAAAAGAAAGGTACCGGCGTGGTTACCATACGAGTAGCTCATTGTGTTTTCTGCAATTTAGTTCACAAGATTTAGGCGTGGAGTCAGTTGCTGCCAACTTGTCCCGGTCTTAGGACATAATTAAAAGAATTATTATTCTTATAATACTAGGTGATGACAATAATTGCTACAGGTGTATAGGATGCTAGTATATGCTAAGTGCGATAGATACATTTAACTATAAGAAAAGGAGTATGAATTGATAGGTCGACCGCACACTGCGCGCGGGACGTGTAAAGGATCCTGTGATATATATACAGACCGAAGATCAAATACTGAGAGGAAAATTTGTGAGGTGGGATCTATTCATGCGACGAAAGGAACGACTGTGATTCTTGGCCTTCAGTACTGAGATCGAGAGACGATGAAGAGTAAAGCGGAAGAGGGATATTGTAGTCGATTTTGCGGTCTCCGTTACTATCAAATAACTGAGAGTACGCAGGAAGACTTGAGGCGTATGACATCGGGGATGGAAGCGAAGGAACCTGAGAGCCTGAGTGCACTGGTACCACAGGCGAGTGTGCGGGCGGAGGTGTTGTGTAGCGCATAAGAGGTTGCGTAGCAAAGTAAGCAAACTGCAGTGGGATATTAAAGGCAAGGCATTCAGAGGCAACTTCATCGGTCCCTGGTACGTCGTACGTGCAGATTAATTCGATGGCGAGCTCGTGGTCTACAGTAACAAGTGGCGAAGACACCGAAGGGCGAAGATGGGGAGTTCCTGCCCATTCGGTTGCCTTGTCGCCCTGGGCTTGGTCAATGATTGGTACGGCACTCTCCAAGGTGTACCAAGTCTCCTCAGCCATGGCGTCTGCATCATCGGCAAAGGGATAGTTGTCTTTGCCCAGAGAATGTACACCAGTTACACCAGGCGGAAGCAAAGAAAACGAGCGCACAGCATTGTCGCATACGCCATCGTATAAGCCAAGGCCAACGTCATAGATAGACGCTATAGGATGAGGGTCCCGCAAAGGCACGTTGGGTGGCTGTTGCGAGGAAGGCGGAATAGGATACCGCTGTGCGTAGTCTGGCGTGACACGCGTCCTGTAGTAGTAAACTCAGCACATTTCAATGCTGCTCGAACATGATGCATGGCATACCTGTATCTTTCTTTTTGAATTACGTTCGCGGAGACAGAAGTGACTTGTATTCTTTTGCATTCATCCGGCTCCAAATCCTTGGTGCGCATGCGAAGAATAAAAGGGAGTGCTTTGCGTTCCACGTCAACGTGATCTGGAATAGAGGCAAGTACCTGTACTTTCTTCAAGACGTTGGGTGGGAACCTCGGTTGTTTCTCCCTGTTGGGGAAAACACTGGCGCTCACGAGGTAGGTTACCGTCTCCTGTAACGGTACGCCAGTTTCTACGTCCACATTTTCCGAGTGGCAGATGAATCGTCTTAAAACAATATGTTTCTGGACATTCGTTGTTTTCACTCGGGAACGAAATGGCGAACAAAATGTTGCGAAAGAAAACGTGTTGCTGTTCAAACTCTCGCAGATGTAGCTGAACTTGGCCTCCGCAAACAGGGTATATCTGGTGCCGACATTCTCAACCCCGTACATTGATGATGGTGGCAGCCAACCAGGGATAGGAAGGTTGAACGTCACATTCCAGACACCTGAAAACGCCTGAGGATAAATTTAGACAGAGGTCTTGGGAAGTACAGACAAGGTTCATCGGATTCTTCATGGCCTTCGTTACTCATTTCGATCGGCTCGGATGGTACGATCTCGCGTTTTGTGGAGCATAATCGTGTAGAAGAGTATCCTGTCTGTGGCGTCAGTACCTCATTCTGACCTTCGAACACCAGGGTGACCGAGTGCAGCAGGATGCGAGTCGTCCGCCGACGCTCAAAGAAAGAAAACGGAGATGCCACGGCAATGGAGACGAAGCCGGAAAGGGAGTATGCAGATCTATGTGGTTGCATCGATATCAAAGATCATATAAACTAACAGGTGGAAGAACATACGATGAGTCAGCATCCCCGTACATGTCGAGAGTGTCCGAGAGAGGAACGATGTCTACGGAGACCGACATGCTGAAAATAAGAACTTGGTAGTGAAATTAGAATGCGAGGGAACAATGGTAGAGCCCGTTACTCCATCACAAGTACATATATATAAGGGTCAGCCAAAGCAGAACAAAAGCCATTTTGGATAGACAAAGAGTGGGATGCAGGTCGGGCGTGGCGCGTTTGCACACAATGCCATGTCAAAACGGGTTGCATGATGTAATTATGTCATCATGAAACAAAAGGAAATCTAAAGTAAGAACATGGCGTCATCTCCGTATGGTGAAGTTATCAGCGTCTCCCATTGTTCTTTCATTGATAAATCAACAACCAACAGTAGATTCTCCTGAGTATACATACAAAAGAAACACAACCCTGGCGATGCATCACGCGAACACCTTGGGGACGGCGAGTTCGCTTTCGCCCCGTTGCCGCATTTGCTTTCTTCTTTGGCCTTCCTCCTCCGCATCTTTACGTGAATTGTATCTACCACCCTGCTCTCGTCTCATTGCCGAACGGATAGTGGAAGGCGAGACAAATTCTGTTGTACACTCATGAATGTTTGCGTCCATGGATGATGTTATCATAACTCACCAGGATTAGAGAACACCGTCGCGCCGCTAAAGGCGCCTTCAAAGATGCGAATTGGGGTCAGCACGAACCGAGGGCCAATTTCCACAAGTGTGGTTTGTGAGGGGCCATTGGGCTGGAGAGGATCTTTCTCAATTATCTGGTAAAGCAAAGGTTATTTGTCAGTCGTCGACTCCTTTGATAATAATACAAGCGACGGCGCTGACCTGGAAGTTACGAAACCAGATCTTCGAATCCAGGATCGAGAACGTCAGAACATGGTCTATGAAGGGTTTCGCTTTTCTTGATGTGGATGGAACACCAAAGATCTGAGAACAATTGTTTCGATTTTAACGACTAAGCGCGGGAGCTGGGAACTCACCTGCGTAAATAATTCTTTCGCCAGGCGTCCCCATTCTGTCTCATTGAAGGCTTCGTCAAAGCTTAAAAGCCCGCGACTGCCCTTCAGACAGTTTCCAGTCATTTTCAGCTCATCCATTGTGTGGACGTTTTGTACATGCATTTTGATGCTAGGTCCGTTAGGTGTTTTAGCAGCCCAGAGGTACAGGTCTTCATGACGGCGTGCTTCGAAATATAGTGTATTGTTACAATTGTTGAGGTCTGCAAGTTCGGGCAGGAGGTGAAGCTGGGATTTTGAATCAAGTTTTGAATCTTTGGATGGTGATTGTTCAGCTATATGGCAACAACATAGCGGTGAATATGTACCTTTCTTCACATGAGGGAGGAGCGCTTCGAGATCATTCATAAAATGTCTCATGCGATGCGTGATGCCACGAGAGGAGAGTAGGAGTACGCGTTGCTTGTTTTTCAATTTTTTAGACGGGACGGCTTGGAGATCGTCATTAACATCCATGTCGTCCGCTTTTCTTTTCCCTTTAGAATCGGCCTTCAGCGCGTTTGCCTTTTGTACTTTCAGTATTGAAGCCATCAATCGGGCTGGGGGTGGTTGTTAGATAAAATTTTGTAGCGAAATTATTATTTTGTTTTTTATTGTTTGCAGAAATATTTAGATGTTGACTCAAGTTAGACAAATTTAGTGGGCCGATAAAATTGCAAGTGTAAGCATCATGCTGGAATGGATCCAGAAAAGCTACGGGACAAGAAACATATCATTATGTGCCAGACGAATAACCAAAGTGGCAAGACATAAAGATATCAAGAAGGACTGGATTGTGCCCGAAGTTGTTTCTGTTTTTCCTGTTCCAAACGCTACCAGGAAAAATATGAGCAGCTTCAGATGGGTTGGCGGGTGATCAGGTACGTACATGGTAAAGTAATTGCACAGCCATTTGGATATTGGCTGGTTGGCCGGTGATTACGACCAGACGCTCGCCTTCACCACCTGCAGGAGCAGGGGCACCGTTCATTCCAACACCTACCGCTCCAGGTTCCATGATTTTGATCTGACTGGCGCTCATATGTCGAATCTCGTTGATCTTGCTTCCACCTTTCCCAATGATGCATCCAACCAAATCGTTCGGAATGTAGATCTGCTGCGTCTGTAGTTGTTGCGGCGGGTTGTGAGGCGGCGGAGGTGCCGCTGAACCGTACGGGTTGCTGTTGTATCCCGGGACGTAAGAGGAGCCACCGCTGTTAGTGGGCCGACGAGAATTACTTGAGGGGCGATAGGTTGAGTTCGAAGATGATGGCATTCTTTCTTGTGCTTCGATGAGGATGTTTCCAATGTAGTAAGTCGCAATATGGATAGCATCAGCCACTCCAGCCACGCTTAGCACACGCTTGGTAAGTCGGCACAATGAGCTTGGTGCAGGAATAATGTGGTGTTTGTTATACCTCTGTAGAACCAGGTAGCATTCCTTCGCTAGCATTCAATCTTGCGCCGCTTGCATCCTGAATTTCCTTGATTTTGGAACCTTGCTTTCCGATCACAGAACCCATCCGCGAATTGGGTATCATAAATTTGATGGTCACCGCTCGACTGCCAGGGACTGAAGGTACATCGAATGGTTCGTCGTTGATTCTACGAACAATGAGACCAAAGGCCTATATGGCAGTGTTAGCAGCTGCCCGAAACCTTAGGTCATCACCCAACCTTAGATACAGCATCGAGTGGACCGCTAACATTCAAAATTCGCTCTGGATTACCGGGTATGCTTTCAGATACCATAACACGCGCTCCACTCTTCTCGCGGATTTCGTTTACATGGGAGCCGCCCTTGCCAATGATAATGGACGCATCCTGAGTCACGATCAGGCAACGCATATGAATCATTGCAGAGGGTGCCGGTGGTTGCCCTGAAATCGATGAAGAGGGTTCCCCGGAGGTCGTGGCAGTCTCCGACTTGCTCTCGCGAGGACTCTTGACGTCTCCTAAGTGCGCGTCCTTGCTTTTACCGTGGTTAGAACCGGGGGTTGATCCGGTGTTGTCGTCAACAGTGGACGGTGCGTCTATCATCGTCACATCCGTTGAAGTGGTGTTAGAAGCAGACCCTGTACCACTTGCGTCTTCATCCGAGCCCGTTGCTATGCCTGTGTTGGCTCGCTTATGTTGTTTGGGGGGTTCACTGTCGGAAGGAGAACGAGAGCGCTTTCTATTTGAATCAGCGTCTGGCATGGCCAATTTAGTTCAAGAAATCAATGTCAGCGGGATTGGGAGGGGGCCAGCTAAGGAGCGAATGGATGGTATGTGCTTGGAGTGGTTTGGATATGATGTGGTGTCTGATTGATATGGTAGGGATGGAAGTGAGGGGAGTGCGAGGATGGCGAATGCATGGTCAAGCCAAAGAAATACACACACCTTTGAAGGCAGCACGGTCGAGACCAGAAGAAGATGCTGGTCAATTGTAGAGAAGTGACTGCCATCCTAGCATTTGTCACTGGTCTACACCACCAAATATGTACATACAGCCTCAGACTTTTCATCAACTTTTTAAATCACTCTAATATCACTCCTGAGCTATTCTGATGAGTTTCAGTATCTACTCCTCCTCTGCCACGATACTGGCGACGAAGTTGTCCCACTGCTTTTCCCATACAACCATAGCGCGTCGCTTCTCCCCCTCCTCTAAAGTCGAATGCTGATAACCTGTCGTCACTACTTCTACTTCATGAGACATGCATGACTTACCTCCAAACTATCTCTCGCCAGTTGACCTAACGTGCTGAGTCCAGTGAGCTCGCTTGCTACAAGAACCTACCGCAAAGTCAGTATTTGTCTACCAAACCTTTATATCAGTAAGCACCTGAAAGAAATCAAATGTGAGGCCCATATTTCCGAAGACAGAGGGGTCATCAGAGCATAGGGCCACGGGAACTCCGCTGTTGAGAAGAATCGGTAGATGGTGCATTGGCATAGAGGACGTCAGACGCTACCCAAAAACTTAGGGTTTGCCAGCTGATCAAATATACCTCTCTTACGAGGACCTCGTTCCTAAATTAAACGAAAAGTGAGCTAAGTATGCAACAGACAGCCCGCTACTTACGATATGGGGCAAACTTCGATTGCTATACCATTCTTGCGGCACATATCAATAAGCTTTGGATGCTTGACGATAGAGTATCTGGAAATAATGTCACAAGAACGTCAACCAACCCCCAGTGCCACTGCTTGCCCTACCCATGACCAATGCGTTTAGTTCCCAAAAGAATGGCATCGTAAAGGTTGTTATCTGCCGCCGAACCATCTCCAAGGGTCTCTCCTGCATGAAAAATAAAAGGTATATCGATGCCTGCCTCCTTCTGACGTTCGCGAAATCGAAGGAGAGGTTCAATATAATCGATGAGAGGCTTCAGCACATTTTCGTCCCCTACAAGATCAAAACCTAACACAGCTTGTGAGCAGTAAATTCAACAAATGTTTGGTGGGCCATGCGTATGACCTGCGATCAAGTGTGGAAACTCTTTTTTTAATGCAATGCAATCGTCAAGGTACCATTCTAGTTCTTCTGGAGTGATAGAACGGAGGGTCGAGTAGATAATCTTTAATTAGGTCAAAAATACATATCACAGGATATTAACATTGTACTCACCTTGGCACCGATAAACTCATATTCGCGACCCTCTTCTTTCATGTCCCTCTTCACATCGTTTAAAATATGATTGAAGATGAGCACCCAATCGCGATGTGGGACGTTTTCCTTGCCGTCTGCTCCAACCATATGCCTAGATCGTACGAAAATTAGATCTCAGCCTTATATTAGATGACGAAAGACCCTACTTGAATACAAAATTAATTCGCGCTTCAATGTAAGAGATTCCATCTTCAATGGAACACTTAAAGAATTCCCTGATATACTCAGGCCAAAGGGGCGCAAAACGAATCAGGCCCTAAAAACTTATTATTGATGGATCGAAGTAGTATATCTCTGAGAATATAAGACGCACTGTTGAGACTATGAAGGTAGTTTGGAATTTTCGCCAGATCTGATTGGACACAGTGATAAGCACTCATCTGTGTGAGTCAAATAAGAGAAACAAAAAAAGGTTTGATACCTTTGTGATGGTATTGTGGGTGTTGTAAGCCTCGGTGGGGTTGATCATCATCGCGCCAATGACCCATTTATCAAAGCCTTCAGAGCCACCGAGGACGTCACCGAAATTCTTTCGGGCGTTCTGAAGAGAAACCCAGGTTCCAGGTACGTAGGAAGGGTCGGTTAGTCCAGGTGTTTTGGAATATTCTTCGGGCGGCAAAGCCCTGAAAGTGGGCAGTAATGACCCCAAATTCAAGGACGTTAGTCTCTCAGATACTTGGACATGTAATGCCTGATGCTTCAATGCTAAGTTCAGTAGTACAGACGCGTTCACTGTAGCGTCAAGATGGCAGTGAAGAAGGGCTCCTTTTGGCATCTGTGTGGGGAGCATAAGAAAAAATGTAAGTGCCGATTTAATTCATCTCATCCCCTTACTCTGCTCAGAATCGCAAATAACTTGGTCTTCACGATAATCTCTCGCGCTATGATATGCATGGACCCATCAATACGAATGGATCTCGAAAAATGCTCAACCTAACTTACCAGTCAGGAACTCCATACCAGGAAAGACATGCGGGATGTCCATTAATTCTTGCGTCCATATCGTCGAAGCTTCTTTTGCACGAATACTCCTAACGATCTGGTCAGCCTTCACCTCAGCGCCAGCATGTGCTTTCTGGTCGCGGCGGAGAGAGCGATCGGTCTTGATGAGTGTAGCTCTAGCATTATTGTACGTTTCTAAGTTGTTCATGTGGTAAGTCCAGAGAATAGTACAACTAGCACTGTGTGAGTCAAGGCGGACCCGCTGTGGGCTTAGATTCGACGTGCACGGGTGTCTCTATCAATATCTCCACATGTCAACCGAAGTCAAGAATGGCATCATGTGGTACAAGCAGCGGTAACGTCTGTCACTCCCTTGATGCTTAATCATAACAATGCCCTGGTCTCGAGTTCAATTCCTGTGTTATGCAATTCTTTATTTAATTATTTTATCAACTATTATGCTTATTTTCGGCTTGCTATGGAGTGCTCCAGAAGCACTCCAGACCTAAGGATGTATGCTATGGTGCTATGCTTACTATAGGATACTATGCAGTGCTATAGGACAGATTCCGACATTGCTGATGCAATCATGAGTTAAGAACAGTAATAAATTCCAATCAGCCTCTCTTACAGTAAAAGTCAAAACCATCTAGTACTACGCGTGTTGGTTACTCGAGGACAGTTGACTACGTCTTTTTTCCTCCACATGCTAGAGAAACTACAGATCCATTATGACAATTTCCTTTCCTTATTCGTATCTGAGTGCCTCTGAGTGCGTTACCATTTTATTTTGGTCCACATCTGAGAAACCTTTTGAGCTTTAGAAAAGCTGACCAACAAAAGCATAAACAGATTAGCTCAATATAGTACTTGCAAATTTAGGACTTATCTTTTTTAGCATTTGGCTGTACAAGTGACTCCAAGCACACTGGGAAAAAGGGCAACCTGATATTAGGACTTAAGTTATAAGAATAAAGGGTAAACATGATTTTGGGCCATCAAACTATAGTGTAGAACGCTCAAAATGTCATGACTCACCCTGTGACCCCTCCTTCACTCCCGTTCCTTGTCCCCCTCTCCGTTGATCTTGTCTGTACTTTACTTCCGTTGTCCTTTTTGTTACTTTCTTGTTTCTCTTTACTCATCATGTAGTTCATATGACTTATGATTACTGTACAGGAGTCCCCTAACTCCTATGTATTAGTGTATATAAGACCTTTGTAGTACATAGTGAATACTCACTTTTGGTCTGGTTGGTTTTTCCCAGATCCTGACATTAGACCAAAAGTACTCCTACAGCCAAGGTCCCTCGCTCTCGCAGCAAGTTGCTGTCCTCGCTGTCACCCTTAATTGCCCTCCTCATTCTCCATTCTCATCACCAACCGTCTCCATTCTGATGTCTCCAAACTGATCACCCTTCCGTTTCCGTTACTAACTTACGTAAGCTTACATACTGTAGACAGACCCAACCCTAGTCAGTAGGCACAAAAAGGATTGCTCCAAGGTAATCCTCCAGAGGTTAGAACGGTTAGGACTGTGCACTTCAGTGGGCCAGTCTTCTTTCCACCAGGAAATATCATGGAAACCCTGTTGATCTTGGGGATAGTACAACTGCTCTCTGGTTAATCAGCGTCAATGTGCACTGCTCATGGCCGACGAACACTCAAGACTGCTTCCTGCACACGCGTTCAACAAAGCACTGATTGGCTGATCGGAACACTGATCACTTGCGCATGTGTAACAGCTTAATCTGGATTCTTACATAATCTTCCCACTCCCTCTCCTCACATCACTCAACGTCGTCACTCACAATGATGGCTGACACTGACCCTGTCTCTATCCTCGGGCATGGAATCACTTCCATCCTCGATGCCATTAACAATCTTATTCCTACCTGGCAACAAACTGCAAACAATCTCGACTCAACTGCGCAGGCTGTTTCTCAGCTTGCTGCTGCAAGTCAAGAGGCTCCACCCATAACTGTTAACGTCAAACAAACCATTATCCCACTTCCTGACGAGTATAAAGGTGCGAAAGAAAAGGCTGCTTATTTCATCTACTCATGCAACCAGTATTTCTCTCGCGCCAAGATGCACAATGACTCAGTTGGGATTGCTACAGCTCTGGCTTTGCTGAAAGGAGAGTCAGCAAGCAAATGGGCTGAGAATCAGCTGGAGTTCATCCAAGAGGGACATGCCAATGTGCTTACCAATTGGAAGAAATTTAGTGAGGCTTTCCTTCATCACTTTGGCGACCATATGCCTACTTTCACAGTGTTGACTAAGATCAAGGCGCTTATAATGGAAGGAAAGACTGCAGAGGAGTATAATACACTCTTCAATGGTCTCAAGAAGGACACAGAGTGGAATGAGGCTGCTTTGATTGATCGTTATGAAACTGGCCTTACTGCAGACCTCTGCAACTCTATTTTCCATTGCCAGCCCATGCCAAAGACATTACAAGAGTGGCAGGACCAGGCGCAATTGTTGGACAACCAAGCCAGGGAGGCCAAGGCTCAGATTTCCCAGTCAAACTTTGCCCGCCGTGCTGCTAAGTCCTCAGCTTTTACGTCTGCATCTACACCCTCTGTTACAATCGTACGCTCTACCCTTTTTTTCTATATCCTTTTCTTTTCTTTTTCTTTTACATTACATTACCAACGAACTCTTGCGCTAGTAATCGGCTATCTAGCCGACTTCCCACATGGACCTTTCACACCTTTCCCATATATATTTCTTTCTTTCCTCCAAAGCTGTGTTCATCACGCACAGCTTCCTTATCTCTGACTCATACTCTAACAACGAACACTTACACTAGTTACTGCACAGCAGTGCTCCACCACTCCATCACTTACACTAGTTACTGCACAGCAGTACTCCACCACTCCATCAGTATGTATGGCAACGTTCTCATGCTAGATAGATAACGGTTTAGTATAAGTAGTACAGTACTTTGTATGGTTGAGCCTTAAGCTTAACCTAGCTAAAGCAATCTACTCCAGAACATTGCCTTCACTCTCTTACGCTTCCTCTCAA
>JABCKU010008189.1:0-51584 GCA_018221655.1 Myochromella boudieri
TCTCTGCATAACTTGAGCTGTCTTGACAATATTTACTATTTTCAAAGTAGACCAAGGCTAAAGTGTTTTTTCTGATGAAACAAGAAAAGGAAAAAACCATATTGGCGATGTTGTGGGACTTATCCTTGGTCCTTGCTTAGGACTTGAAAACATAATGATAGACTGGATGAGCAACTGTCTATTTATGTGTGCTTGGCTACAGCATGTTCAAGCAATACCCATGGCACTGTGACATTCCTACTCAATAGGCACCACTGATAATGTATTAATGTCAGTCCTTTACTTCATGGGTAAGTGACATTGACCATGCCGTGAGGCAAACTTGTGGTATAGCCCATTCCTGAGATGACCTGTCAAAAATAGGATGGGATGGCCACCCATGTACAAGATCTTCTTACAGTCATTACATATTTTGAGGAAAAGTAGGGGTCGCATGTGAACACCTGTATGAGATCAACGTAGAGTCATAATGATGGTGCAAAAAATGTCGCACTTCTCAGCAGCTTTGAATGTAAATCGAATTGTTCATGCATGATGTCCCTGGGACCAAGGATATGGGTCAGAGAGAATGAGTAAGTCAACAAACATCTCTCACTGACAATAATAAGTCTTCTAGCAAAATTCATCATTTTGAATGTTGGTATACTCAAGTACATATGCAAAGCTGTGCAAAGTGATTCCGAATATGTATTTTATGTTGAAGTGTGCGAGGAAGACAAGTAACAAATTTTCGCAAGTGATAAACCAGGAATGGCTTTCAGCCATAGATAAACATAGTCAATTGCAAATATCCTGCAGCTTTCATGTCAATTGCCCACCCCCAGTTATCAGTTATTGTCAGGGTGAGTACCTCAGGGAATAGAGTCCAGCAGCAATACATGGATGCTGAAGGTGTGTTTTCCTTTTCTCAGAATGCTAGATAGATCATAAAGCATGCTATGTTGCTATGTTGCTACACAGTGCCATATATCACTATACAGCCCCACCATACTTTGCTGATGTTGCTTCTCTTCTTTTCCTTATGACTCTGAGTCCTCAATACCCTGGTACTCCGGCTTCCGCCGATGTCAAGGGATGTGATGGATGGTGAGATGCTCCCCAATCAGTACAAGTAGAAGTTGAATGGATAGTCTCTAATGTTCGCAAAGTGAGAATGTAACTTCCTTAAATTTCTCTCCATGCCAAACGGAGTATCTCTTTCTCTCTTCCATCAATCTAAGCCTTATCTCCTTCGCGTCCTCAATGCCAAGAGGGAAGTTATCCACGTGGGCGAAGATTTCATCTCGCAGCTCGGGCGGGAACCTAGAAAGTGGTCCACTATCTTGTAGAATGGCTTCACCCCACCACTCTTTTTGCTGGCATGGAACATTGGCAGTCGAGATTATTCGAAGGTTTGGATCAACAAGGAAAAGGGCGAGGATTTTACGGTGACCAGACTTTGTAGGGTCAGCAAGTTGAAAGGGTTGGACCTGATGTTGGAGAATGTTGGGCCAAGTGAGGAGGCGTCCTTCCCTCGTGTCTATCGAGCCAACGTTCTGCACCGCCGGACCTTCATTCTGACATCCGAAAACCTCCTCGAGCCATTCGTGCTGATGTTGGCGATATCCGATATCGTCAGCCTCCTCAACTTGAGATTGCTGTCGGAACGCCAAACTACTTGGTGTGATGTTGAGGGTGTCGTAGTAGTACAATGCCGATGCACAGATATGTTCGTTCTGGAAAATGAAAGTCGGTCATCAAACAATCTCAGGATAAATGTTAAGAGTGCGGCTCACTAATTGCCCCTCAACATGCCAGGTGCCACCGGCGTACGATGGCCGTTCGGGCGTCAAATGAATGTTGGCCAATTTGACAATGACCTGCAGTCCTGTTTTGCCATAATCTCGCCTCAAGTCAATGAATTCTGCTGGCGGCTCAGGAGCAACGAAATCATTAGGTTCGGGCTGAACAATTTTTCGTATCGACAGGATCCACTGCTCTCTGCGGTGCCAGTAGTCATTGTAGGATTCACCTTCAGCTTGTTGGGGCCCTTTCCCTCTGAACTCGGGCCCCTCCTCAGGATCGGGGTCATACGTGCACTCGTCGTACGAAATGCGAGGGGGTATATTTTGCAGATATTTGAGAGGTGTTAAGCTCAAATTCCAGAGAGGAATAGCTCGAGCGGTTATTTTCTCGATGACGGCATACAAATCCTTGTGCTTGTGAGGGTGGAGGTTGTTGATGTAGCTGGTAATCCTGTAAATGTAGACAGCTTAGTAGCGCATCAGACAACAATCGATTAATTTACTTGACTTCATCCGGCCCAGAGATGTCAAGATCACAAGGCAACCACTGGAAATGTCGACTATACGGTTTTGAAGAGTTATCGATATCATTCGCCGAAATAACTCCCGGTTTAAAGAATAAACCCGACTCTTCTAGAGGTGGGACAGGGAGAACCATGCCTTCGCCACACCTCTCCACAGGATCCCGAAGATTAGTAACATCGGTCTTCAAAATACGACTCTTCCCATACACCAGCGGGAACAGCGATGGATGGACAAGGTCTAGAACTTTGGAATCTGAACCTGGGTGCCAATCCTTTTGCTTCTCTGGTATGTCCTCCAAAACAACGACTGCCGACCTTAGTTCTTCTTGCAGTGATGCAGGAATCGCAACGTCGGATTTGACCACCTCTCCATTGTACACCGTTACCGCCCCGACCTTTTGGAACTGCTCTGCTTTGTGCCTCAACTCCGAAATGCAGTACTTCACCATAGCCGGTGTATACTTCCCCTCTTGAGCCTGTAGGATCTCTGCGTTCCACTTTGCTGTGATGCTGTCGTCAAAAATCTATCCCGTTTCATTCACCTTTTAGCAAGCACAACGCCGAAAATCAAAAGAGTTCCACCTTAAGGTGCCAATCTGTCTTGTCTGTGATTTCATTCATGAGTTGTAACATACTGATTTCCCGCAACGTTATTAGGGGTAATCTATTGATCATCATCATTTGGCATTCTAGGCGTCACTAGAGAATTAAAACTTACTGTATAGCGCCGGTCAATAAATCAGCGGTACTCAGCGCATTCGCGAACATCACAGAGGCATTTTTCGATTGAGGTATAAAGTTGAGGGGCAGTCCAAAACCAGGGAGCTTGAAGCGAGAGGAAGTCTGGGAGTCCCCCATGAATGTCGGAGTGGCTGTGGCCTCGTTAAATATCAGGTGAAAACTAAACGTATAAATGCGTCGTCCTGCTGTAGGTGTTCGTTAAGATTGAGAAGTTGCACGATTCAGAGTGAAAGTCCAAAGTGGCGAAAAGCGGAACATTCAGAGGCTGAACGAACGTGTTGATCATCCTCAAATTATCCTCATTGAGCTCCGCTGTCAGCGGGCATCGAGCAGCTTATTTGGCAGTATTTAGCAGCCTTCCCCGAAAGTAGCGGAGTAGTCACCTCCCACCCACGCCATATATCGACCATCGACGCATTGGAGTATACGATTCGGGACCTGAGAGGAAGGTAGATATTCGAGAAAATGAGATACGGGACCTGCGAGATAGACTTCTTGCTATTTCCCCCGCTACTGGTAGCAAAACTTCTCAGATTGTCCAGAACTCCAATATCTGTGAAAGCGAAACACTTGCCACTTCCGCACCTACTATCAGCAGCGCAAGCGCCCCTCAGGTTTCCATATTAGCAGACCTAGAGACTAATTCTACAACCCCGATACACGCAGCGTCACCAGAGGTCTCGCCTTTCCTAAAGTCAGGAACCGCCAGCGGGTCCCACGTCCACTCGGAGGTAATTGATGTCGATATGGAGGGTTCTGGCCTCGCAGCTTTAAGCAATGAGGTATGGCTTTGCCCAACTTATCGCTCACCCCCATAACATTCAACGCCCTAAAAGACATCCAGCGCCGTGGATTCTCGGTCGAGATCGACTCCTCCCAAATCCCCTGAACTTGAGCCTATCCAGTGGAGTGTCAGACCGAAGGTACGTTATTTTTCTCTTTTCCTTTTCCATCGAGAATTCCATTAATGGGTAATCCTTAGAGAACTCCCAAGGCTTCTTGGAAGCGCAAGGTATCGGAGGTTGAAGAAGATGTTCAAGCAGAAACATTGAAACGCATCAAAATCCAGGAAAGCCCAAAAACACCTAAATTTGCATCCGCGCCGAATAACGAAACCTCACCCGTATCGTTACCCAAAGTTAGTAAGCCTGATCGTGAAATGCAGCTTTGTCAGACTTCATTGCCTGCGTCACTGACCGTAGTGTCTTCAGTTGCCAAAATTCAAAATCAAGAAGGGTAAAGCTATGTTATTATCGGAGACCAAGGCATCACAATACCTCCTAGATGCGAGCCCATTGACCATTAACCCTCAACCATCCTCTGACCTCTTCCCACGTCAATTCATAAGTGACACCCACGGAGGCTCCGTTCAACAGTTTCTAACCAAGGCGAAAGATGGAACTCGTTACTTCATATTCCCTACTTCCGACGTAAACCCACAAATGCCCGTATTTCCAGGGGCGGCCGGACTTCTCCTGTCTTGCCGCTTGGAAATGACGAACCAAGAGTGTACAGTTTACGCTAGAGCTCAGATAAAGCCGGCGAAGTGGATGTACCTCGGGGAATATAAGAACATCGTTGCTGGAGAACTAACATCAGCGGAATTTGCATCGCAAGCACGGACGGTAATATTGGTATTCCTCGCTCAGTACTGTGTCTCTTGCTGATCGGGCCCATAAGGTTAGGATTACCTGGGCGAAAAAGCTTTTAAAAGCAAAGAAGTGGCCTGCCTATGTTCATATGCGCGCCCGGATGTGGTTACGCAAGCATCAACATCCGTTAACGGATGAAACGATTTCGGAACAAGTGGAACTTATCACGTCTAAAACAACTCGGCCTGGTGAATTGAGTGTTGAAGATGTCCTCACGTCACTGGAACGTGGCGATGAAGTGAGTTTTCGGCAGGCTTTTTTCGTTCTGACCAATTGACTTTATCCTTCAACAGCATATCAACGTAATACGGATGACCTGCATGTCCTACGACCATGAATTTGTCGACAACTTGAGCACCAAAGTCAAAGTCTGGGTCCCTAAACCGAAGTCCAAGCTTGCTAAGCTTAAGGGTACACGCTCGGGAAAGCGTCCGTCCAAGAAGGATGATTCGTCTGAAGAATCGGAACCTCCAGAAGACTCTGATAGCGATGATGAATAGTTGTTCAAAATCCGATTATTCCTTTCAAATCTGTTCTCCGTAGTGGCTGATTGAGCTATCCCTCTATTAGTACGTGAGAATTGTAAATATACTACGTGGTAGCTATGTATACCAACGTCGAATCTAGGTCTCTGTCTCAAAGTTACAATACAAAGTTCGATCCCGACCATAGTAAAAATCTGACCAAATATATATGTGCGATTCTCACCAAAGTCCCAGAGAGCAAACAAGACCCAAAACAGTCAAAAATGGCGGTACTTTGACAGACATCAATATTCAGAATCCGACTGTTGGTCAACTCCCAGTATCTGAGTTCTCCAAGAGTTCTCCCAGGAGGTACTTTGCGTCACTTTCAATGCAAATTTATCTGCTAACGATGAAGATTAAATAAAGACAACTTGGGTTAGGGGAATCCTGAAGTCGGAACCTGAGAGCCCTGGCCTATTAGTATTAGCATACTGCGACACGATGCGATCAAGCGTCTGTTTTCAATACAGCAGTCATATGTCCAAAGTTCTCCAAACAACGCGTAGCCACATGGCTTGGCGACTCAGATCCGAGTCGGTCCACTGCCTTCCACTGCTGTGTACAAAAGCGACTTGTCCTTGCTCAACTGATGCAGAGTTCCGAAATTACTCAGCTTCGTACCCGAGTTTCACTTTTCGAACGGGAAAAAACGGCTCTGAAACAGGAAAATCAAGCTCTCCTATCTGAACGCGATAGATTCCGGGATAAGCTAGCCAAGCTTAGACAGGAGTGCAGTCGCATCGAGGCATCAAACGACGCCTTGGAATGTGAAAACCAAGACTTGAAGAGAAGGATTGCACTAGCTGCCGCGTCAGCTCCAGCGGCCGCCCACACTGTCGATTCAGAACCCCTATTTGAGTCACCTTTGAATTTAAGAGAGTCCATATTTGCCACCCAAGATGGGTTTCATCCTAATGAAGCTTTGCGCTCTCCAGAATGTGCTGTGAGTGCATAATACTTGTGGAAGTCTATCAGTATTCTAGATCTCTAACTACAAGGGTATAGGGTTCTACGGTCATTCAATCCTGCGCACACATTACTCGATATCAGTACCACCCCTGAATCAAGTCGCCCAGGTATCTCAAACGTTGAGGTACTTTCCAAGTCTTGGTAGAGACCCTTGAGTTAATTTCCCTTTGTACTAGACGCCCTCCATTGTAGCAAACCCTTGCAAACGCAAGGCTGGTGCAATCGAAGTTGGCACCCCGAAAAGCACACTTAAACGATCAAAGCCGAAGCCTAGTGTTATGGGTTCGATTTCGTCACCCATAAACAGAGAACAAAGTTCCTTATCATCACCGAAGGTATGTTCTGCTCAAATTCCAGGTTAGAAGCTGTCGATGACTCCATACTTAGCTACCCAAAGTAAAGGTGAAAAAAGATGAGGCCCTGCTTCTGTCCAACGTCAAGGTCTCAGAATTTCTTAGGGGGACTCGTCCTTTCGAGGTCAACCCCCCTCCTTCAGTTGTGATCTTTCCCCGTCAATTTATCAGCGAAACCTGTGGTGGCTCAATGCAACTTTTCATGAGCGTCTCAAGGGATCACTCTCGCCATTTTATCTATCCCACATCGGATGTCAACCCCCATATGCCAGTATTCCCGGGTGGGCCGGGGCTATTACTCTCATGTCGAACAGAGATGACGCAGCAGCGGTGTACAGTGTTCGCTAGGGCTCAGACAACGCCAGCAAGATGGATGTATCTTGGAGAGTACGAAAACACAGTGGCTGGCAAGCTACCCGCAAGGGAGTTCTCTCATCAGAGACAAATGGTATGGCATAGTTCCTTCTCGTAGTTTGAACTTTGTGCTGAGCGGCCCTAGGATAAAAGCGCCTGGGCAAGGAAGGTGCTGAAGGCAAAGAGATGGC
Source organism: Myochromella boudieri (assembly GCA_018221655.1). NCBI lineage: Eukaryota > Fungi > Basidiomycota > Agaricomycetes > Agaricales > Lyophyllaceae > Myochromella > Myochromella boudieri. Next base: position 7,096 of record JABCKU010008189.1, read on the forward strand.
CGGCTTACGTTCGGATACGTGCTCGTATATGGCTACGCAAGCACGAAAAGCCGCTGACGGAGGAAGCCATCACAGAAGAGATGGCAAGAATCACGTCGAAGTCGGCGCGCCCTGGCGAGTTGGACGTCGATGATGTTCTTGCGGCGCTAGAGGGTGGTGACGAGGTACTATTCCTTTGAATTACGATACTCACGAGACTCAAGTCGCATTTTTGGCAGGAAATCGACGTTATTAGAATGAACTGTGTCTCATATGACCACGAATTTATCAAAAATCTTATCGCCGAGTCGGAAGTCTGGATACAGGCAGGCCACTCACAGGGTGGTGCCGACGAGTTATGTGGAGCATCTATCGTGAAAGACCGCTCATCAGAATGAGGCAAGATTATTTCCGTAATCAATATTAACATACCTTCGGTTTGCTGTGCCAATGCAGTCGTAGTCCTCTTCCCAGACACCCGCAGTTACGCACGTGCCAACTTCCTTGAGGACTATTCCCACACCAAGTACGACGGACCCGGCTGCGAAAATTACAGCAGTCACGAGTACGACCGGTGCCATCGCCACAGCCTTTAAATGCCTCGGAACGCCAGGCAACTGGCTCTTCCTTGCGGGTGGAGAAGCCTCAGAGAATAACTTTGCTTTCTCCTCCCATTTTCTCTTTGCGCTAAGATCTCTACACGAGCTCGCCACTCGATGGAGCGCTTTCACTACGTTCTGTGCCTCCTGCTCCTCGCTCCGCCTGCCCTCTTCTGTGGCGATCGTTTGGCGGTAAACGGCGATCTGCACCCGCAGTTGCTCTTTGGGCTGTTTCTCAGCCTTTTTCTTAGCGACAATAGGCTTCTCATTTCTATAGCCTTGCATTGATATATGCGGGGAGAGGTAGCCACTGAAGGTTGAAAGAGTAACGTGTGCTCCTGAGCTGGGGGGCTAGGAGGGATGGGTGTATAATAACATCGACCTCCCTTACATTTATAGCATAACTTTGAGCGCTAATTGTGTTATTGAGACTCGGCCTCCATGTTGGCAATCTACAGCAATCCTAAATATATACGTGAATGAATTCACGTACATATGTAGATGCTGTGTGAACAATCAGAATTATGATTATCAAGATCTTCACGCCACTGCAACCCACGGTTCCGACGCACTCCAACCCAGGCCAAAGTGGTAACTGTGGTTGTCCACTGGTTAACTAATTCGGCTCTCTGTATGAAGTGCTAGGATGTCACGATACAAGAAGGCTACTCGATCCGAATCATCTTAAGAATGGGGAACAGCACCCAGGGCAACATCTTACTGATCATCGATACACCAATTAGGAGGGAGGACAGAAGCACAAAACTTGAGATCCGGGGCTCAGGAGCTACGATAATCAATGTAGAAAGAGGATCAGAACAAAATTTCCAGGACAGCAACGGACAGAGCCTACCTAGATGTATGCTCATCTTCAAATGAATTACCATCACCCAATGTACTCCCCCAAAGCCCATCTGTTGCATATTCGCCCACATCTTTCATAATGGATCCGACCCCATAGAAGATCAATCCGGTGGCAAATACCACAGCGCCCATCAATAAAAATGGAGTCGCAAGGAGGATCTTCAATCCACCTACGAGTTCGTTCGATTGGCTGGCCCTGTTATCTGAAGCGGCTTGCGAAAAGCTAGTAGTCACAGCCTTGTTGTTCTACGACTCCTTGACCTTGGGATCTGTATGACCATCTGCAAGGCGATGCATCGCGCCTGGGACTCTTTGCGCCCCCTCCTCATCTAATCGGTCGACCATCCCAACTCGGCCTCTCTGTGGTTGGCTAGTAGTAGAAGCAACGAGCCCGGTACTGAGTGAGGGTGCTACTGGACCGTTCTGGCCGGATTCAACCAGCGCTTTTTCGACGTTGTCGAAAGGTTCCCTCCATACCATTATATCCCCCGGGTTCTCGCTCAGCGTGTCTTTTAATTGAGTCATTTTTAGAATGGACAGGAACAGAAGGGGTAAGTGGATTAGGATTGATGAAGGGTTATGAGGATATGGAACCTTCAAAGGCTACACGGCGCGGGTTGCCTTCATTATATATGGACTCCTGGTTTGCGCGTCAAAAGAAGCAGCATCCCGCGAAGCTTCTTGAGTCGGTCTGCCTAAGTATAGCTTCGAGTACAAGGGCTAGGGTATGTGTCTGGATTGCAATGTATCACGTGAACCTATAGGTTCTAAAATACAGGGTATATATAAGTGAGAGTATGAGCTTGAAGGAGAAAACATAGAGTAGCAGTGGTATTACATGCTGGATATGTGGAGATTGGCGAGGGAATTTAGACAGCCTTCAGTGGAAGTGAACGACCTATGAGACAAATATAAACATGGCATTCGCTGATAAAATGGCATTAATGAAAACCTACTGGTTTACATCGCCTTCGGGCAAAAATTCTTCCCAAAAAGTTGAGCTCACGGATTGGGCCCCCTCATCTCACGAAGCACCCCATGAGAACGTCTCCTAATCTTCCAACCACCACACCTGCGGTGCGTATAGTTCCGCCGACCACATGTAGTGCTGTGCCTATCAGTATTATTGGTATCGACAATAGCAGCCCAATTATCCCATGAGACTCCTTAAGGAGTCCTCTTCTCTCGGACTTTGTCGCACGAATAAACTCCTCTGCTCTCCGGTGCCAAACACCTTTGACTTTTGGGTCTGGCTGGCTATCCCCGACATCTCGCATAGCATCAGCAACTCTCTGTGCTTCTGCTTCGACTGACTCCCGTCCTGACTCGTCTGCCTCATGGTATGTAGTCACCTGACGCTGTAGGTGATGTAGAGACTGATTCATGGATTGCTCCCACTCATGATCGTAAGGCGGTGGTGGGCTCAGGGTATCGTCATTGTCGTTGGCTCCAGGAGCTGTTCGCTGAGCTTCCGCAGGGGTTGATGATCCAGCATTGGTCGATTCATCAGGTCTGGGTTTGAAGAGCATGGTAGGAAATGGATGACCAAATGTATTCGCTGTGTTGAATTTTTAAACTCCATTTTTGGGGCTGTGCATAGGAAATCCGCAGCTATCCGCAGTCATAAATTGATCAGAACCCCTTGTGAGGGGGACTGAGGAAGAACACAACATCTGAAGAGAGATGTTTAAAAATTGTTGAGATATGTGTATATAATTTATAAACACTCACTTTCCGCGATTTCCTCTCCGCTTTGGTTGGGGGTGGACGCGAAATTTTACTACGTCTGTTATAATTTTACAAAGATGACAGGCAAAGTCATAATCATGCGATATACCCGCGTGTCGATCCACAAGAACCAGCCGTACACAGCTATTTTACCGCGACTCGGAGGTTTTACTTGAGCACCGAAGTTTACAAAGGAATAATCGTGGTAGATCTGCATCATCATGTCAGTGATGGGTCCGTTCAACTCGTTACAGTCTGTCCAAGTAATGCAGGCCTGTAAAATCAAATTGTATGACTGGAATGAACTGGATGGTGCCAATAGGTGGAGCTGGGATAATTGCCATTGGAGAGGACGACAAAAACGTGAAACGGTCACGAGTACGCGTAACAACAAACTCCCATCATGACACAAGCCCCTGACAGCTATGGGCGCAAAATTCAGTCTTCCTACGTGATTTCCTTACTTTTACTGTTATCACTTTCTCCTGACCCAATAAGCCATTCTCTTCTTCTCTAACTGAATTACTCACACCTATCACACTCCTTTAACAATGTCAGCGGGTCATCCTAGGACCCTTCACCCAACTCGATCGTTTACTAGAAATCATGATCTACTTCCCGCATCACGTCCTAGCAGAATTCAGCTTGGCGCTGGGTCATACGAACAAGTAGTTCCAGTCGTACCCGCTTATTCCCTTTTATCATGGACATTCGGTCGCGGCTCTGTTGTAAGTTTTTACCTCGTCTGCCACGTCGAGCCTCTCATTCATCGTAATAGATATGGAAAATATGGCCTGCTGTTCTGCTTCACACGATATTCGCTGCAATCATCGTCACGGTGTCAATGCAAGGGATAGCACACCTTGATATCCCCAATGTTATGTTGACGGTACTTGGTGTGTTGACTTCATCCCTTCTGGAATTGCTGGTGGTCTGATTCTGATTCATCAATCAGGTGTGGTTATTGGCTTCGTCATCTCGTATCGCGCCAGCAGCGGGTTCGTAGGCACAAGGTTCCGAACAACCTTCGATGCACTAATCCTTCTTCTGCAGTTATGATCGTTATTGGCTCGGTAGAACGTGTTGGTCTGATGTCATACGCCTGGCGAGGTCGATGGGTCGTTTAATATGGTTTCATGTCCCTCCTCGTTTGACTCCCAAGACAAATGAAGAGACCCAGACGGGAAAGATAGAAAGGTCCTCGGAGGAGATGTTAAAAGTGATGGCTGAGAAACGCATGGCACTAGATCTTGTCGAAGGGTAAGTGACTATCCAGATCGATCGAAATATCTGCCTAAATGAGATTCAGGTTCGCCGTCGCTCTCAAGCATCACATCAGAGGTATAGGCCAGTAAACTACGATCATCTCTTCTTTCTAACGAGATTCTCAAGGCGAATTGGGTATCTACTACGAGGATCTCTACCACCTTGTCCGACCTCTTCATCCGGTACGATCTTTCAATCCTGATTATGTCCACTACCCTCATCCACAAAATAGCACGATCACGCTGTCCAACGTGTCTTAGAAGAAGCCTCAACTTCAGGTCTCCTCTCACCTCGTCGAGCTCAACGTATCTCCGCCGAACCTCCCATGCCCCAACCCAAAGCCCCATTCCTTCCCCCACCACCTCGCCGTTCATCCACCCACACCGAAACTGATCCCCCTCCGGCGCGCTCAGTCCCCGACCCAATCATCCCACCCATCAACGCCTACGGCACCTTCCACGCCACCCCAGTCGCACCCCAGCCACACCGCCATCGCTTAAAGCGCACCAAATCCCAAACCTCTTCCCTCTTTTCCTCATCAAGATCAAGCGCTGGCTCCTCAGCAAGCCACCACCCCCTCCTCCGCCCATCAGCCCTCCCAGACCCAGCAGAAGACACGGTTATGGCGAAAGTCTCCAGCGAGCTGATCCCGTTCTCGGGGATCGTCAGCGTCGTTAGGCGATATTTCGCACCGCAGCCGTTAGAGGTCTTGCCTCCCAATATCGTGGTTCGTATTACTTCTCCTGCTCTCCCCGTGCTGAGCTGAGGTTCATGATTTTCAGGCGGAGGAGCCGGCGACACCGCATCATCATCGTTGGCAGGGGCCGGTGTGGGCTGGGACGGGCCCGTACCCTAAACATAGGCCGAAGGTCGCTGGTGGAGGGGAGAACTTGCCTCTTGAGGTGTTGCGGTGCTTGAGCGAATGGCTGAGTGTACTCGAAGATAGAAACACTGTTCCTGGTAACTATCTATTTTCCTCTCAAAGAAAGCTTTGGCGTTGACGTTTGGAATAGGTACAAGTATGGGCCAGATGATCGTGTCTGTCGCGGCATTAGAAGAAAGTCTGACTGGTGTGTTGGAACTTTCTCATAGATGTTAACGTGTAGATTGAGCCTTCCCTTTAGCGCTGGAACGTATCTTAACAACACCTCTTCCATTGTAAGATATCCGTGGAATACTTTTTACGAACTGTCACTCACTGTAATTGCTATAGTGTCTACTCGGTTCACATCCGGTGAGTCATTGTCGGCTTTTGTGTGCCTTTGTCTCTAACGAACTTAATTTTCAGGCAGTACGTTATTTGAATATCACATCGTGACCATTGTTCACACAGCTCTAGTACTGTCTGGTTATACTTATTCTTCCTCCCCTTCCAGCTAGTCACACAATTTGGTTATTATACCATTCCTGGCGTGGCTATGGCAGCTTTCATATACTTAGGGCGGGTTAGTATGGAAAGTTTATATTATCATGCACCCAATCTAACGTGAATACGTAAACCAGTGGTGTTTCTGGATTGACATCCCAGTATCGTTTATCGCCATGTGTGTGGTGGCCTTTGTGCTACCATTAAAGCCTGTACAGGGCAACATGCGAAGGTCAGGCGCTCCCGGCGGATCTTACTGAATTAACCTCATTTGAAACTCATTCGGCTTATCCGAACACGTAGAAAGCTTCTTGTCGTTGATTACATCGGTGCCGGCCTCACGCTGGCGGGCTGCACATTGTTAATCTTGCCTTTGATCTGGGTGGGTGCCATCACACTTTTAATTACCGGGCACGTTCCTCATCTCTATGCACAACAGGGTGGAATCACATTTCCTTGGAAGTCACCAGTCGTCTTAGCCCCTTTACTTTCAGGCTTCGTCGTGATAGTACTGTTCTGCCTCTGGGAATGGAAAGGCGCTCGGTTGCCCATCGTACCTAGTGAGTCTTTAGTGGATCTTTCCTGTTTTCTGGGCTTATCTGGGGGCTACATCCAGTGTACATCTTCAAGCACCTCACTGTATCTGGCGTGTACATCACCATGTTTATTAAGTACTTTATTTATGTCTCTCAACACATCCTTGTCAGGAAACTAACGAATTGCCTAGTGGCTTCATATTCTTCTCTTCTCTGTACTACCTCCCGCAATTTTTCCAGGTCGGGCTAGGGTACAACCCGCTTCGCGCTGGTATTTTCCTTATACCGTTACTCATTAGTCAAATGATGTCAAGTTGGATTGCTGTGAGCGGCTTATTCCAGGGAACTCCTTCCTCCGGCGGTCTCAGATTAAAGATCATTAATAGGGTGTAATGGTTAGCCGCACAGGGAAATACCGAGTTCGTATATTTCATTTTTGGCTGGAAGATATTAACATGAATCGTGTTCTTTAGACGACTATACATCTCGGTTTTGCCGTATGGGCTATCGCATCTGGTTGTATGTCTACAATGAAACCGGCTTCATCAAAGGCGGCTTTAGTTGTCTTTATGTTGCTTGCCGGTGTTGGTGCTGGCCTGGTTCGTTCTCTGGTTTTTCAAAAGCTACGCATCGGTTTTAACGGACGCTGGACAGACCTTGCAAACAACCACAGTAGCCGCGCAGGCCAGCGTTTCAAGGAGAGATATGTCAGTCGTAACGGCTTTCCGAAATGTTGGTCACATTACTTCTGTTCTCAAAGTCCGCAGCAAAGGCACCCTCGTCCCCAGGTACATTCTCTACCGTAATCGAGTCTGGAGGAATAGTAGCGCCGAGCAACATCTCGTCTGTACCCGAAAGTGGCGAAAACTCGGGTGACATGCGTAGACGTTGGAATAAAAGTTGATCTGAGGTAAGGAGGCATGCATGGCGAACGTCGGATATTGTTTTGGGGCTGAGTGGGGTTGCATAGGATATAAGAGCAGTAAGTAGATCAGGAATCCCGTCTTCTTCTCCGTCTGGTGGCCGTTTGACAATCGCCCAATACAGGGGAGTGTGGCCCTCTATTGAATCCTCTTGGAGAATCGAAGATAGTGATAGATCATACCCAGAACAGGCCTCTGAACAACTTTCAAGGATGCCCAACGCAGCTGCGGAGTTACTGTTCTGTTCTCGGACTAGGTCACGGACTAAACCCAAAGCTGTTTTGTGGACTTCGCGTGTTGTACGATAGGCACTAAAGTTAAACCAATTCGCTCGGCCTTTACCTTTAACACTGGAGGTAGAAGGAGATTTCGCGACAGATGTTGGGGAAATGCCACCAGTGGGCCCGTACGAATGAGAAGGTGTTGTCGATGAAGATGATGCCGTTAATGGATGTAAATGCTTGCTGTCATTAGGCTGGACGCGATTCTGACTCGAACCGACAGACTCGTAGGATGGTGGCGGGTCAGAGTCAGGTTGTATCGGTTCATCGGGCAATGGTGGTTTATCGAGAATCATATCTTTAGTTCTGTTTATCATTGAACGTGAGTTCAAAATCCAGAAAGAGGATAAACCGAGAGGCATACGCTGGTGGAAATGGCCTCTAGACGGTACAAGCAAGGCTGCTGCGGTTAAGAAGGACAGATTCAACAGCAATATCAAAGCAATATTACGCGGGCACAGCCAAAGAGGCGGACACGTGACGAGAACACGTCGGTCACCCATCGGAGGCATTATGCAATGGCGACGCGTTCATCAACGACAAGCTGTGCTGTGTATATGAGCATCAGATCATGAATAGTTCCTTGCCAGCTCATAAGGCGCGTATACAGTATGTAGAAGTTCCGCCATCAGGGGGGCTTAAATTGTGTGTGAACGATATTGCGTATTGCAAGTGTCAAGGAACTTGGAATGTATGCTAGGTTCAAGAAACGTCGCAAGGCACTGCAAGCCAATTTCGAGCCGCCAAATGCCGATGTTTGGCATGGCCAATACTGCCTAACAAATATCCAAATTTTTGATTGCTGGCAGCATCACTCTTTCTGTGGGCCCTTGGACCCTTTTTGAATCTTCCTTGAGGCCTGTTCATTCATGGCCTCTCTTCTACGCTCTTACAAGTATGTTATGTGTAAACTATCTCCACTCTTTACTGACATATTTGTACCCAGTGCTTTACTAATCCGGCGACCCCTCCTCGCATCCTGCAGCACCGCAGCCATTCTTTTTGGTGCTGGCGACATGATTGCTCAACAAGGCGTTGAGAAGAAAGGAAAAAATCATGATGTAAGTACACGACCTTTCGTTCGAAGTCATGTAGAATTGGGCTTGCATGTCCGTTTGACACCGTGAAACTTACTCCTTCATGGCACATGCTTCAGTTTGTACGGACGGCACGTCTAGCGTTTTACGGAGGTGTGTACTTGCGTTCCACTCGCCACATCGTCGACGTGCCTCCCCGTTATACCTTTTGCCTGCATCTCGTCTGGTTCTGTGTTCTTCACTGATACCACCTCTTGATCTATCAGGCGCCCTCTTCGGCCCATGTATGACTAAATGGTATCAACTTCTGAACTCGATCAAGTTTTCGAGCCCAACACGAGCCGTGGTCACCCGAGTACGCTTTCAGTAGTGTATTTCTTATCGCCGTATCAAACTGATAGTAGCTCACCAGGTCGCCCTCGATCAGCTAGTTTTGACCCCAGGTGCGCCCCATCCCATTCTGTTCGCCCCCTCGGAGCCGAATGTTCCATTACTATAGTTGCGGTGGCTTTCTTTTTCGGATCAATGAGTACTTTGGAAGGAAAACCGCATGAGGCGACCGAGAGAATCAAAGCAGTACGTGTCCTCAACGTTTTGTTATCATCGCCAACCAACCACACCATATTTCTTAGGCCTATGTACCGACCATCATCCGCAATTGGTGAGAGATCCCCGCACTTTCTTGGCTGTGAGCTCACCGTCGATGAACACAGGGGCGTCTTCGTGCCAACGCAGATAATCAACTTCGCGATTGTACCACATCATCTGCGTTTTGTTGTAGTCAGCGTCGTCAGTTTATTCTGGAGTACGTCACATTTACTTTCTATCAGTGTCAGTCAGTGTCCTGCCACTGGCCGACATCGCTTGCTGTGAATCCGGTGCTGTCGATCAATCTATTTTTCTTGCACCTTCTTGCATTCATGATTTGTAACTTATAAATATCTTACTGATTTTTCTTTACAACAGACACCTATCTTAGTGCAGTCAACGCACGTCAGCAGAAGCTAGAGGAGACGCACGCGCTTGAAATTTCCGAAACAAAGCTAGAGTGAGCTTAGAGACGGACGGTATACTTCCCCAGTAAACGAATGCGGACCACGGCGGACGATGGATGTCCAAGGAATGTTGGTACCATTGGAAAGTTGAAAGTTCGGTACTCGGTTGTTGCAACCAAAAGATGTATTTGATATATGTAGCGTGACCATCATCGTGGGGATAGGTGATCAAAGGAACTTTGGCTTCATTTGCCCACGACTCCACAGCGGTCTACCAGTAGTTTAACGTTCACTTAACGTTTAATCCTCCTGCTTTTGCAGCCATATGATGGTGGCGGGGTACTGTCTTGCTACTGTCCATAGTAGCCTAGCTCTCGTCACCCGTGCCAACAAATGGCTCTCAGATGATGTCGACATGTACTTTCTTCGCAATGTAGGTTGTCCATCCCGACATGGCATCAAAAGTGCGTAACTGGTGTTTCGTACGCGAGATCGGTAACAGATGCCTGATGCGAATTATATTGACCCATGTGGGGCAACGACATCACCAATAAGATCTGCTCCCTCTCACGCGACTTTTTTGTTGGCCCCCCAAATTAGCCGAGGACTGTTGCAGGCAACAAATTCGTGGTCCTCCTCATAACATACCCTACCTCCAATTCGTTCTCGGCTGTGGAGCCAACATCGTTCCTTTCGTGTTTCTCGGTTTCCCTTACTTTCACATCCTCCCGTGTGAGCACTTACAGCCATTTTCGGGAGCCTGTGCTGTAGTCCTGCCGCTGCCGCACTCCGAGTCCAGGGACCGAAATAGTCGTTTCTGGAAATCGCCTCATCTCATATTTGTTCGTTCCTTCCCTTCAAACGGGACCTCTTCACGTCAGGACCTCTTGCCTTGCCCTGTGGTGTTGGCTGTCTCCTCCCATGTAAGTGCTACCTGTCTAATATCACGGCCATTCAATGCTGAAGTAACGCCAGCAAATCAATCATATAATTCACTCTGCTGCCATCCGTTTGGTGTAATCCTCTGGCGCCATCGCCATGAACCTATACCCTAGATTCGGCATCGCCAACCCCTTCGATCCTTTATACGAACATGTCACTTCCCCCGTTGTGTCAGTTCGCATCCTCGCAATTCTTCGCCTCCTCATCGCTGTCTACACACTCGTTACACTCATAATCACTCTTGTCTGGGCTTCGCTCAAAGACCATGATGCAGATGGGTAAGTTTCGTTTAAGGAAAAAAAAACTCTTGCCATTCTTCTGACGTTGCAATTGTTTTTCAGATTCTTTTCCTACTTTACACACCTTTCGTATATCGGTCTATGTGCCTACTTCTGGACATCGGGTGTGCACACCGCCAGGGCAATCCATGCAGTAGATCATTTGAAATACCCCCTCCAGAGGTGGCCCCGCCCCCTACAGTTCCTGCATGTGCTGTTACAAACCACGGTAACGACGTATCGTGAGTGGATATCCGCCGTATGCCATAAATGTATCTGCTAATCAATCGCTCCTTCATCTGTCGGATTTGCGCATCAGCCCTTGTAGTGACAATCGTGTTCTGGATACTTCTCGCATCACCAGCAACCTTCTCTAAGGTCGAAAGTAGTACGTTGCCTCCGCTTGATGCCCTACATTCGCGGCCACCAGTACGTTGCTGACCTCAATTTTCTTTCCTGACAGCTTGGTCAAATATCTCCGTGCATGCGATGAACTCTCTATTTGCCGTCATAGAAGTACTCTTTACAGATATCCCGCCTGCACCGTGGCTTATGCTACCGTGCGCTATCATTCTCCTGGCCTGCTACCTTGCCGTAGCATACATAACCTACGACACACAGAAATTCTACCGTGCGTCTCTCCCTTCCTCTCTGTCCCTTACCACGCCCAGGCCATTAATGTACATTTCCTCTTGCAGCCTATTCATTCCTCGATCCGAAGAAGCAGGGCCCACTGTTGGCTGCGTATATTCTCGGTATCTTCGGTGGCTACATCGCCATATTCCTCATCGTGCGGCTCGTGACTACCGTTCGTGTCCGCATTGTTACGTGGCACCGCGAAAGAAATGGAGGTGGGCATGGCGTCTCAGTGGGTTCGGAGGCCATTGAGGATTGGGAGCAGGTAGAGCGGCCGTCGAAGGAGGTCGGGATGGCTGTCTGAGAAGTTATTCTCATCGTCCGTGTCCACGCTTTGGGCGTTTTGCTTGTAACGTGGGTGTGTATTCGGCTATGTCTTGGGTGTAAGATGTTTAGCGTCTTGTTAAGACGTATTGTAATGACGGGACCCTTCACTCACTTATCTTTGCATTATACAACTGTATTTACCTGCATTTAATAGTACTTGGAACTTTGTATCCTTTGTACAGTACTCTCCGCATTCATAAGAGTCGTCGTGATAATGATTCAATAAAGAGTATCACTATTGCGTGGTGACATAAAATAGAAATAGATAGAGCAATGCTACGAAGCTGGAAGCGCTCGGTGAAGACGTACTACACAGGCTGAAAGTAAGGCATAGTCCGATGAGGGTATCGCGATATGATATAAGGGTGGAGACGGAGAAGGTAACGCGTATGCATGAACGTGATTCCGGGCCCAGGGGGTGAAGCCTGGAGTTGGTGGTTGTGGTCAGCCAAAGACAGGTGGGCTACCGCACGATCTTAAAATACAGGATGGTGAGGACAAGAAGGATAATGAAGGCTGCCATGGCGCTGAGAATAACGCGGTTCTTATACATCCTGGCAGAAGGGTCAACCAAGGTAAGGACACGAGGCAAAAGTGACTTACTGTCTAATCATTTTTTTAATCGTTCCAGATGCACGGTCGATGTTTGTGTCCGCTGTTCGAAGCTACAAGATAGAGGAGTCAGTAATTTATACTCAGAGGGCGAAGTAAAAGAATACAAGGAAACAGAAATAAAAGGTAGGGATGGCGAGTGAGAGATAGGAGGGACGATCTTACCGTGTCTCTAGCATTCTCAATAGTCTCTCGTTGGCCTCTCAATGTTCTCAGAATATCTGCACCGTTATCTTCCGTCTCCAGAGCAATCCGTTGCGTTTCCTGCAAGCGTCTGGTGCCATCCGACAACATCTCTGTTCCAGCAAGTAGACGTGCTCTGTCACTTCGTTCGCCATATGGGTCGTCCGAGGTACTCCGACCTCCACCACTCCTTGCAAGGAGATCAGCGCGTGACTGTTGTGCATGGACTTCCTTCGCATGTTTCTTGAAGTGCGTTAGATCAGCTTTTGCCTGCTTAAGACGTGGAAGATACTGTGACTTGATGGAGTGGGGGATGCCTTGTATCTCAATTTCGAGAGCAGACACCTGATAACTTTTAGCTTGCTATGGTCAATTTTGGAGATAAAATCGACTCACAATATCATCAGCATCGTCTAGTTCCAGTTCTACCTTACGTAGAACTGCTTTGCGCTGTTCTAAGCAACACGATAAGCCCCACTCAGTTATGCACGAGTAACTGCTGCGTACCTCCGGTCCCAGGAGCCTCGAGCTTCTCCTTTATACTGTCTATTATATGTTTAAAGTCCTCCTCATAAGAGTCGAAGAGCACTGTAGGTGGCTGCTCCATCGTCGAAACTCGGTCGTGACTGTTAATGACGACGAACACGGCTGTACGGTTACACACCCTCGAAAGCATTACATAATCCATTAATGCCAAAAGAAGGAATATTCTCCCACCGCCTTCAATCCCTCCATTCTTTAACTCCCGCCATTTATTCTCCCCGAGCTGCCCATGTGTAGGCTGTTCAAAGGCAGTTTCCCCTTGAAACACTTTTAAAATAATGCGTAGATGTTGCAGAAGTGTTCTTCCACGATTCACATGGCGCTGAAATTTTCTACCGTCCGGCATTGTCTTCACCGGAGAAATTCACGCCCGATACTGGCTTATGGACTATAACTTGGAGTGGAAAATGCCCGAAAACGCTATGATAGCCTCCTGTACCCCTCTTATATTTTAGAGCGCTAATATTCTGGACAATGTTCACTTTCTCTTCTGTTGATCTTCTAAATGCGACGCTTCGGGGCTCGAGGACCACGTCATACCGGACGAAGACAACGGCGGGGTTCAAGGGACGCAAAACAACTAGCCTTACCGAGATGACAGCGACTGGGCAACGCGTTGTTGGCGGAATTGACTGGCGAGACCAAGATCTAGTGGTTTTGGGGAAATCCTGGGCCTTGACTGAACTGAAGGGTCGCCTTGCAGGTTCATCGTCAACGTCAGTAATATTATTTGTGGCGGGTTACAAGAGCATTCTAACTTGACACACTTCTAGGCTGCGCTTCTGGAGCTGGGCAGGCCGCAGCTATAATGTGGACTTGTACGGCAAGGAGTGGACGGTATGACCAATATAACTACATCGAAATAGGGTGAACGCTCATTATTTTTATGTCATATTGCCCAGGTCGTAGCAAAACAGCGCCTCATTCCACTGGTCACCTTACACCAGAGTGTTCCGCGCATTTTCAAACCCTCACTTCCTGCGACATTGCAGTTCCACGCCGAACTCTCCGAAACCGACACCATCTTCTTTCTCCTCATGATGATCTACTCGGAAGTCCGGTGGCAAGATGACCAGGTGAGCTTTTTCAATGATTCCATCGATATGGCTGTTAATAAATATACTCACTAGGTGGATGGCCCTCCCCAATCCGATCACTCAGTTTAAATCACTTTTACGACCCATTTACGACCTACGCACACTACTTATACCCAAGCCACGTTATCTACCGCATACCACTTCCTGTGCCAAAATGCTTCCTCTGCTTTCATTATTGCTATCTAGCCATCATGCTCTTGCATCCATACCGCTCTTTTCAAGCTCACACAGATGGTTGTCGCGTCTATAGTACTCATATGTTTAATCTGCACCGTTAATGCCATTGAATTAGACGACAACAGACTGTACTCGGATATGCTACTCCCTGGCATGTCGTACCCTTTACCATTGTGTATACTGGCGAATCACTACTTTTCATACCCTCATAGCATGCCCATGGGCCACCCTGTGGGGAGGATGGATGTGCCAAACACCCTCAGCTAGCCCCAGGGAGTGTTAAAGGATAACACGGCGGCAGTCAGGACAGTCATCCGTGACTCGAGCCACTTTCACGTGTACGTCTATGTGGAGTACTTCTTTCCGATGCAACTCAGGAAGATACCGCTTGAGGAGAGACACGGTTATTGGGTAGTAGGCTAAATCCGCCATATCAGCGATGACACGGAATGTGCGTAAGGCTGAGAAGTTTTGATCACTGAGCAATTCGTCTAGTTTCCTCCAGTAGCCACCTGTAATATCCATCAAGGGGCGCCGAAAAGGTATTTGGAAATCAAGCTCTTCAATAATATTTGTCGAAGAAATGGTGCCAAGGATGAAAAAAAGACATCTTGCGGCATCATCGCCCGCATTCTCCCAATCGAAACGAAGCACGAGCCTACGTAGCCTGACGAATTTGAAGAGGGATAGATGGAGAAGTTCGACGGTACTAAAATCATCTGCGTTTTTAGTCAGCTGATAATCAGTGTACTGTTGTGGGTCTAGGAAGCACCTATTGAGCATTCTAGATCCTCCACCGTAAGTTGGCATTTTTCGAATATGCCCCGAAGGGAATCGCGAGGCATGATTTTACCATAGTTCAGGGTATCACATGTGGATATCGCCAACTTCCTGAGAGTTGAGAGCATAAGACCTGATTTTTCATCCATGACCCAGCCCCACTCTATAGCATGTGGGACCAGACTCAAAGCGTCTAGCTGGATGCCTTTTATGGGGGCGGATTCGGGGAAACATGTGTTGTCGCCAATGTTGAGCTCTTTTAACGAAGAACCGTGCTGTAAAGGACGGAGAAAGCCGGCGACATTCGTCAAGGTCAGGGTCTGAATGGACTGGTATACGGAGAGAAGTGATTTGCGCAACTCCGGACTTAGCGTGTCCCATGAAAGGCGACGATATAAAGGATATCCCCCACGTATGATTGACAAGGAGAAGAGGCTGCTAAGCAACATAAGTATGCCGGGTAACTCTGCAGAACTATCAACCCAGGTGGTGCTACATCCCAATGAATTGTGGGCTCTAGTTGTGGGAGGGCGGCAACCATCTACGATCCTTAGAGCATGGACGTAGGATGCAATGTGGGGTGCACGGCATAAAAGGTCCCAAAACAAAGTGGCTTGGGTTCGATCGTTCTTATTTCTTGGAGTGGGAGGAGCTAATGTTACTGCAGAGAAAATGAATCGCTGGCAGATGGAGGTTAATCTTTGGCAAACGAGAGATACAGCTTGAAGGGTCTCGTTATCGGATTCATGATAAGCAATGATTTGGTTCCAAACTTCGGGCGGTATATCAGGCATGGATATCTGAAGGAAGCAGAATTTGGCCAGGTGGCAATCCTTGTCGCGGTTGAGGATGATAAAGGAATTCAAAGCACAACTTCGCTCATCACCGGTCACGCGTACCAAATACTTTATTCTATTCAAATTGTGACCTCCATACGACTTACGCAATCTAGGCAATATTTTGTTCAGCTTATCTTTGTATAGAGACAAATGACACAACAGCGCGAATGCATTATGCTACGTAGTTGTATGGTCACCCTAGAGAATGGACGTTACGAATGAGTAACTGCAAAGCGCAGTAGATGTAGGTTAGAAGGGTCTAGGCCGTCCTTACAGGATCCAAATGTGAATAATTATGGGCTGGACAGAAGTTTGAAATGCTCCATTAATTAGATTCGGGGACTATCGTGATAGAAGTCGCAGATGGTGGTAAAGCGTTGTAGGTCGGGCACAGATTCTTCCAGGCATCTAAAAGGGATTATTAGCTACGAGAAATATGTTCGTCAACAGAACTTACTATTAGGCTTCACATAGGCGTTGATTTCGTCAGTATCCTCGGCAAAGATAACTGCAAGACCTCTATTAACAAATGAACAAGCGTTAATGGTTGCGTCGTTCAAAGAAATGATATCACGTACATTTCCAAATGCCAGTCAATGTGGCTATTACGAATCGATAACCATCAGCCTCGAATGTATTGAAATACAAAAGTACCCACCAGTGAAGGAACCAGGGGCCAGGGTTATCGGTGACAAATCGGATAGTAACATTATTCCCAACACCCCCAAGACTCACGACAATACTTGGAGCATTGAAGGATACCCCATTTATCGAGAAGCGGACTGCTGAGGGGTCAAAGCCAATGTCTAGATGAATATTCACATCTGCACCTCCCGGGTGAGGAGCGCCTGGTGCACGGGCGTCCCAAACGAGAGGTCTCAGGTCAAATTCCTGAAGAATTTGTGGGTTGGTCTTCTCGGACGATGTTGGGTCAGCGTCTTTAGCACCCTTGTAACGGAGAATGGCAGAGTTAATGCCGCCGTTATAGTTCAAAGGTAGGTCGCCTCGTCCTAAACTCGGTAATGCGCGAACCCAATAGTTATCTACCTTCTGATCGGCGTGGACGACGAGGGAGTAACGTTGTCCTGTCAGTAGAATATAAGTTTCGCGCCTCGTGAAGCATTGACAAACCATCTCATACCAGCAAAGATCTGGACTTTCTCAGCGGAGTATGGTACGATATTTTGACTATCCGCCTCGATTACCAGGAAAGAGTGGTTATCGATGGAGAAGAAGAAATTGGCGTCACATGACATCGAGATGAGGCGGATGCGGTAGCGCTTGGATCTTTCGACGTTGATAATAGACAGAGCCACCGCTGGACCACCACTGAAGCGACCTTTACCGTTAATAAGTGTAGAGTGGGCAGACGGGACAGGTTTAACCGATGGAGTCGGGGTGTGATACCTTCCATGCATTAATTTAGCGTCATAAACCATTATTGCTGTGATGAAAGGCCTACTCACCAATCTGAAAGGGTGATAATGGTGCCTTCGTTGTCAACTGATGGTAAAGGTTGTTAGCAGTAGCTAGTTGCTAATAAATTAGAAACTACCATCGTAGAGCCATCTATGTGGGTCGTCGTCGTCGTAGACAATGAAAGGACCTCTGAGTCCGTCACAGTACTGGGTAGCTGTGGTGATTGTTCAACATGGAGAGACAACTGAAAAAACCGGCACTTACAGAAGTGGGAGTGGTACCAGAAGGTTCCAGCTTGATCGTTGACGGTGAATTCATACACAAACGACTCCTGGGGGGAGATTGGGCACTGGCTGACACTAACTGCACCATCTTCGTAATTTGTTCCTTTTTGCAAGAATCCATGCCAATGCTAGATGGCAATCATCAGGGCACGCGCCTACGGAAAAAAAGTTGAAAGTTGAACATACAATACTCGTCCCTCTTTGCATCGTCGAGTCTGTAAGGGTGTTCACTACATTAAACCGAAATTTTGATCCCTGTAAAAAGCGGCTCTTAGCGATCAAAGCTAGAGGAGGTTAGTGTACAAACCTTTCTCCCAGTTAACACTGGGCCGGGAGTCTGGCCGTTCACCAACACAGCTCTACAAATCGCTTCATTGCGGAGTTCGACAACAGTATCTGAGCGACATACGAGCGTTGGAAACCATCTGGCGCTACAATCCCATTAGAGATTGTTAGGACCTTGGGCGGTAAATTAGGTTGAGAAGGCGGCGTAATAGAAACCGTGACTGCAGTAGCCAGGAGGGGTGCGGATAAGCCAAAAAGAGCGGCAGCTAACAAGACCATGACTTGAGGGAAGTAGAAAGTAATGGGGCTGGTTTGAGAAAGCGGCGCATATCGTGGTCGCGTCTCTTTAGTATGAAATTCTGTATCAGTTGTAGGCTGTAACTGCCAAGATGCCAACAACTGAACGGACTTCGACCAAAAGCGGTTGAATTCCACTCATGTAACACATCTGGGCGCCTACGTAGGTGTTGGTGGCCATAAATAGAATGTGTTCCCCCCTACTTCGGGTTAGAGGTCGACAACGTGTGCATGACCGTTCAAGTCAACAATCCATGGACAGAACGTGTGCAGGAGCCGACGATGCGTGGTACAAACTTTCCATTGTGGTGAGGGGGGATTGATCAGTTCCGTCTTCTAAGGATCCATTGAATTACATACCACATTTCTTCTGAGTTTTAGACATGTATTGAACAACGCATGATCATGATGGAGAACGTCGATCAACACTTTTGAACGCCATCTTTACCAGATGGTTTGATACTTGTCAGTTTGGTAACAGTCAAGGTCGAGAGCGCCGCCTCCAATGCGTCAAAGTGTTCCAGGTAAGTACATAGTTACTGTAGGATGCCCAAGCCTTTGTGTAAAGTTGAGGACGTCATAATCAAAAGCAAGCTGTGAATGGGAGAGCAAAACTTGACAACACAACCAAACTGAATCAATTGATCATGAAATCAGGAAGGCCACTCATAGCCCAAACAAGGTCTCAGCCACCTCGCTGCGTGATGGACTGTGATGAGCCTTGTCAAGGGGATACGTGTACTTCTTGATTTCTTTATTCAAAAAGTGCGGAGCCATATGTAATTACGAAAATCACAGGGATCTGGTTGTTCCTTCGATGATATTTTGAACAAAAGCTCGCCGGCCTACTATTCGGCAGTGCTATGTCATGGAAGCACGATAAAAAAAAGATTGCTTTGGGAAGATAAGAATACGCCGCAGTGTGACTTGGTGGAGCCTTCTCCCGTCTTCTTATAATTTAAGGCCAATGAGAGATCATTATCAAAAAGCATACATATAGATCCACCAGGCAACATGGATTGCATCAATACCAGTTAAGGTTCGGCACCCTCGACACGTTCCCCCTAAGCATCCGGTAAGTTCCTGTGGGTGTCAAGGGCGTTCAGTGGCGTTGCTGCGTTCTTGGGACATTTGACTTGGTTTGGTCGCGTTCCTGTAGCACGGCCGAAATGAAAAGAGCAGTGAGATCGTTATATGCAATATGTTCAAGACGTCCGTGGACATCAAGGTACGACCATCTAGACTTAGAGCAGTGTATTCAAGACAATCTTAACGGACAGTTAACAGCACTACATAGTCAAACATTAGAATCATAGCCGTTTCCATTAAATACGTTTTGAAGACTCACGTTGAACATTTCTTGGAGGTCCATCAACAACGGGAAGCACCTTGAGAAGAAGCTTTTTAAGAGACATATTCAGTACTAGACAGGGAATGTAATCCACTGGTAAACATCTGAAATACTTGTGATACTTGATGGTGGTACAACAGTCCAAAAAAAAAATGTGTTCAACGTCAGACTCGAAACGTGCAGGATCGTCACCAGCCACCTCAAGAAAAATCCACGTCATCAAAGGCTGCAAGTAACAAAGACACGATATTATCAACATACCTAGCAGACCCGTGATACCCCGCGATATACCGTCCACTAACGTGACGGATGCTGGTTGTGGAAGGTGTAGCAGGTATTCAGAATAGAGCACTACTGTCAAGAGGAATACCGCGTCTAGGTTTGAGAGCGAGCTCTCAAATTCAACTGATGCGGGCGAAGAATCTCCAATGAGCTTTGAGCGGTAAAGCTTGAAAATCAACGATGGTTTTTCTTCAACTGTACCATCGACGAAACGGAAAACCTTGAATGAGGACCGTGAGATTGAAGAAACAAAAATAGTTTTTGGGCGTACATTCCAAGTCTTCGCGTCGTATACGTAGTTTACGCGCCACGTCGTTCCTTTGTACAACCAAAGATTCGAATAGACACTAGGAACACGGTTTCGTTATCAGAATCTCTTGGTCAAGTTGTGATACACTTACCCCATCCCTCGATCCCTGGACTTGACATCGCTGACACTAAAGGCATCTCCATCGATCTCCAACTTCTCATCTTTCCAATGAATTACTCCTTTGCTGCTTGCTGGGCCTTGAACTGATGTCACTTGAGGCAGTCGATCCGAATGTTTAGAATGCGTAGATTGGATGACGTATGAAACATTGGAGGAGTTGGTTAGGGAGCTGTGGATGTAGTGGGACTTGCTGTCGAATTCGAAGCGTTCAACTGGCATAGTGGAAACAAACGATGCTTGGAGCGCAAGAAGGATGTAGTGAACACAGTTAAGTATACTCGCTTCTTATTAGCACAGCATCCGGATATTTCGATGCTGGGGTAACAGAACCTGGGGGAGTGTAATCTGTAAGCTGGGCGCTCGGCTTGGAAAAATGAAGAGGGAAACAGACGAATTAGAGAACTCTAGTGCGTTACACCCTGTCCAGGACGCCAGGAGTCGCCGCTGTCAAGCAGCAAGCTCTCAAAAATGGCCAGACTCGAAGGCCCCTCGAAGCTACGCCCACGGCAATCTCTCCCTGCGAGCTGCAATGTTAATCTCGCGGAGAAAACCTGTCTCCGATTGGAGCTGGGGAGTATAATCAAGTAGAATCATGATCAAGTGTACCGAAGTTGATCGATGATCCTGTTTGATCACGGCCAGTTCCGGCTGAACTGGGCACATTCTGGTTCATTCTGTACTCACTCACCTTCGTTTGGTTTAGACTCACCAACTGACCCCATAACATGGTCTAATATTTCAGCCAAGACCTGCGTATGCATTCTGGCAAAATCCCTCGCGATTTGGTGAATCATTCTATCTCGATTCGAACTTCGAAAGTCCTAATCGGCCTCACCTTCAGCTTCATATGTCATTCAATGGCCCATAAGAACTTAAGCTGCTACAAGGAGTTTCCTCATGGTACGATAATTAAAATACTGTGAGAAGCCAAGAACGTACGGACTGACAATGTTGGCCTCAGAAGCTGAAAGACTATGGTTTGTTGCGAACCTTGACAGATGTTGGCTACTACTTGTACTCTACAATCGAATACTGTGTCTCGATTCCTACCGCGTTATCCCAGTCTTACGCCAACGGCGTGTGGAAAGTAGACTCATGATATCAGGATTCATTGTTTTTGTCTTGGGATTCTTCTTCGGGATCGAACTTCGACACCTTAGCTGGAAAATGGACAATCAAAAGCTCGTGTATGAACAATGTGCACCCCACCGTGTCCTGCGTAAGGGTAAATAACTATACATGGTAAGTATGGGAAAATTAATAACCGTCCTTAGATAACTCAAAGTGATAACGACAGCTACTTGTTGTCATTACTGTGGATTCCAGGGACCACACCATGCAGATATATAGGTTCAGGTGCTTCAGATTGGGTAAGAAAAAGCTCCACGATGCGCTGTGCATCTCCATTGTCAGGTGAGCCACCAGTGTTCCTGATCCTGAACAGAATTCAAAGTCACAAAGAGGTGAGAGTTAAAAAGGGCGATCACTGACTTGGCACTAAATATCACTGTTGAATTTGTCTTTGCGGGTGTTACGCGAATCCTGAATTTCAGGGTTCGTGTGGCCACAAAGCATCCAGCGACAATCCCGATCTATCAATTCGAAAATAAATTTCGTATCTGGGATGTAACATCATACGAAACTACCGTTTTGTCTGTTTCCTCCGTGTTAGGAACTTCCACAACCTGTTTCCAATCTAAGTTTGACAACTAGAGTGCACGAAGTGGTGATTTACTTCAAAATTTGCTTCAGAACCGTTTCGTAATACATTTTTAATCCTTAATAGGGCCAGTTTCTTCCGTGGCATCGTTACTTCATCTTTACTTATGAGTCAGCCTTACGCCGTGAATGCGGCTATCAAGGAGGCGCTCCGTATGTCATGTCAAAGTTATCACACCTTATTCACACTTAAAGACTCCTTTTTTCAGCTACTGGGACTGGACGAAGGACGTCGATGCGCATGCTCCAGACAAGTGTGTTAACCTGCACTTACGCCAAAACTACCTTTGATCAACCACTATTGCAGATTTAGAAATTCTTCCATCTTTGATAGTAAGGAAGGATTTGGCAATCTGCCAAGAGTTCAAGGCCCAATCACGAACGGACCGTTTGCCAAATATCGACTCATCTTTGGCACTGGACCAGATCTCAACAGGTCCGACCACCACATCGAGCGTGGCTTCGACACTACCATGATAAAATATCTTACAAAGTCCATGGTCACTTCCACGCTAAATCGAAGGACGTTCGAGGCTTTCCGCATAGAACTAGAGGGTCGTCCCATTACACCGCTGGCAAGGATACACGATGCTGGGCACCTTGCCGTCGGTGGTGACATGGGCGATAGTTTCTCTAGCCCCGGAGGTTAGCAGCTACTCAGACATTTTGCGACGTAGTCTTGACTCCATGACAGATCCATTGTTCTACTTGCACCATGCAAACCTGGACCGTATTTGGTGGATTTGGCAGACGTCGAGCCCTGGTCATCTGTACGATATATCTGGCAGGTCGAGCCAAACTCCTCCATTTACCAACATAACTTTGGATTTCATTCTTGAGATGGGCAAGCTTGCACCATCGCTTAAGATAGTTGATATAATGGACATACAAAACCGTCGCCTGTGTTACACCTACTACACGTAGTCGATGATCCCTTCTACTTCTTGGATTGTCCTCCCCACGGGAGGATCGTCGCGTCTTGTACCCTTTCTCGTTTAGCAAGCTTTTGTATCTAGCGAGAAAGAAAAATTCCAAGCAAACAAAGGCAGGCAATGAAAATGGCCAGAGTAAGGTTTGAAAAAGAATTGACTGAGGGCGGAGAAGACATGATAGGCATAGGCCGTCAAGCGCATCGTTTTCCACGGAATTTCGTTTCGTGTACTCCGAGGGAGAAACACCAGAAGAAGCATCCGGCGTTTTAAGATTGTGAATTCAATTTGCATGCAGATGTGGTTGTTACTGAGCCGTTTTGTGAAAACAAATCAATGTAAGGGAAGATCGGGTCGACCTGGCGCGAGACATCCATGTCGATCGAAGGATCGATCGTTGAGTAAGGCACGGCTGGGCTACTCCTGAGCTACGAGAGTGGAGTATTGGATCGATATATAAGGAAGCGGCTCCACAACCACGATCGCGTAGCGATCGCTGGTAGCATCTCAGTGCAATTAGACACTGTCCAGGCACCGAGGGACGCGACGTACTCCACTAGAGTAATACCCACACTTACCCACAGCGTCACAATGTCAGTGCATTACGCCATCGTCCCAGATATCCAAGAATCAATGCGGGGTTTTTCTTTCGTCAAAGTCAAGTTGACAAAGTTTGCTTGCACAAGTGCCGTTTCAAGGCTGGAAAGATGTCGCCGAAATTGCGGTTTCACCTTGCGCGTACGGGGTGTTCTGATAAGGGTTATACAGTTCAGCATACGTAGGAGCAGGCTAGAGATAATCCTAAGCTCACTTGGAAATCACTCGCGGAATTGCTATCGTGGGTTATTCCGAAATATTGCATGGGGCCAGAGGATGTGCGATGACGACTCGGTCTCAGTAATTTCTATGCCACTCGCAGCCACGGCCAAGGCTATCCGATAGATAGCGAGAACCATGAAGACTCCCACTCCTTGAACTGGCGCGGAGAAATAGCAAAGTGAGATCAAGCAATATTCCAATTGGTTCGCCGTACTCGGCGAGAGGAAAAATCATGGAGAATGTACAAGAAGAGTCTCGCCAAATAAGCTGTCGAGGAATCTGTATGCTGCGTAGAGTCTTCCGATCGTCTCTTGTCACGAAATGGGACGGAACGTTTGTGTTTATCTCCTTTCGAATAGAGACGGAAGCGTGTATATTGAACAAGGCAGCAGAAGATGCGCGCCTATCAACTCTTGTTGCTTCTAACTCCGGTCCTTACATGCGAAGTGTTGATACCTTCAGTTATAAGATCCGGTCAGATCAGAATTGTTGAGGTACTAGTGGAACTGGCCTTTTGACAAAGATTTTCCGTCCTCTCGGATAAAATCCCGGATGGATTTCGGGAACACTTTTGGGCTGGATATCGATTGTGCGTCTGCTCTGAAGTAATTTTCATATCTTGTGATTGAAAAAAAGGTGGGTAGTTTCCCGAGGGAGCCATACCACAAATAAGACTGATCGACACGCGAAGTTCGTTCACCACTGGTCAGGTGGCTGAGAGCCAAAAATCGTCAAGAATGAACCTCAGGGAACAGGATGGATTTTGAAAGACTTTAAACGCGTCACCAGAGAGCTTCGTCACGGTTAAGTACTATATACAAGGAAGCTAGGTGTATAGACTTGTGGAGAGGTGTTAAGAATTGGTTAAAACTTAACCTGGACGTTGGTCAATCGTCGTGAAGAAATTCCACGTGGTGGCTGTGCCAGTCATTGATCGGCAACTTAAATTTTACCGTGAGTTGATTCTGAGCACTTTTTTTTCGTTGCTTATTGAGGTCAGGTTGCATAGAAATTTGAAACTAATACGATAGGATGCCCATAATTGCTTCCCAGAGTTCTCGAATCTCGCTCATATCCAGCTGTAATAGTTAACGGAGGGTCTCCTTTGCCGATAAGGCCATCAGGATTCGGCAAATATTTGCCGAACCGAGCTAAAATAAACATGTTGATTTTGGCTTTTCCCCATACCCCATCCTCTGGATTTGATTTATGCAAACTCAACAAATTGCCACAACCATTCCAAGGCCTGGATTATGGGCTTATATACCTCCACTGAGCCCAATACGACGCTCTACTATGCTTTTTTAGCCACAAGAGGGTACAGATATGGTCAGCAGACCAAACCAATGTTGACTATTCATCATGAATCTGACAGAGCGGGTCAACAGATGCCAGGGGACCATAGAAAGATGAATGTCATGATAGGTCATGATTGAGGTCGAATCTACTCATCCATACGGTCAACAAAGTCACCGAGGTGGTACCGTTGTCTTCTAAAGTCCTTCGACCTGGATCGTACTCGGAAAAAACTAGCAGTCTATCCAAACGGACACTCTTCGGGCTCACGTCCAATATTGTCCTCCTAGCCAAGCTTTCTATCACGTACCTGTCCTCAACTCTCGACAATAACCAAATTGTGCAGAAATTTGCAACTTAGGCAGGTGATAACATTACTGTCGAGAGGCGCAAATGCAGGCCACACATCGTTAAACGACACCGGTTATTTTCCGCACCTAGGATGTATAAAGGTCGAAGCATACTCTGGAAATCTTCAGCTCATCCACCATCTACAGTCGGTTGCGCCTAGCTACTCAGCCATGTTCCCAAAACTCGCTCTCACCGCCCTCTCCTTCCTCGCCATCGTATCTGCCCAGCAGGTCGGCACGAACACCGCTGAGACCCACCCCAAGCTTCCCTGGCAGAAGTGCACCAAGAGCGGTTGCACCACTCAGTCCAACGGTGCCATCACCCTCGACGCTAACTGGCGCTGGCTCCACACCACCACCGGCTACACTAACTGCTACACCGGCAACACCTGGAACGCGACTCTTTGCCCCGATGGCAAGACTTGCGCCGCCAACTGCGCTCTCGACGGTGCTGACTACCCTGGCACTTACGGTATCACCACCTCCGGCGATGCTCTGACGCTCAAGTTCGTGACGTCGGGCACCCAGAAGAACATCGGCTCCCGTGTCTACCTCATGAACTCCGACAGCCAGTACGAACTCTTCAAACTCCTTAACCAAGAGTTCACCTTCGACGTTGACGTCTCCAACCTTCCCTGCGGTCTCAACGGCGCCCTCTACTTCTCCGAGATGGACGCCGACGGTGGTGTTGCCAAGTACCCTACCAACAAGGCTGGTGCCAAGTACGGAACTGGCTACTGTGATTCTCAGTGCCCCCGTGATATCAAGTTCATTGCCGGCGAGGTACGTCTTACTCTAGAATCTATGTTGACTCTCAAACTGACTCGTCTTTTACAGTCTAACTCTGCTGGCTGGGCCGGTTCTGCCAACGATGCCAATGCAGGCAGTGGCAACTATGGTTCATGCTGTAACGAGATGGACGTCTGGGAAGCCAACTCCATTTCTGCCGCCTACACTCCCCATCCCTGCAGCGTTTCCGGCCTCAGTCGCTGCTCTGGTGCTGCTTGCGGTACCTCCGACCGCTACGCCACCGTCTGCGATCCTGATGGTTGCGATTTCAACTCCTACCGTCTTGGTGACACCGGCTTCTACGGCCCTGGCCTCAAGGTCGACACCACCAAGAAGTTCACCGTCGTCACTCAGTTCATCACCAGCTCTGGCACTGCTACCGGCACTCTTAGCGAGATTCGTCGCCTCTACGTTCAGAATGGTGTCGTCATCCAGAACTCCAAGGTCACCATCCCCGGAATTCCCACCGGAGACTCCATCACTGGTGCCTTCTGCGACGCCCAGAAGTCCGCTTTCGGTGATCACACTCAGTTCCAGAGCAAGGGCGGTCTGACCGCGATGGGCAAGGCTGCGGCCAACGGTATGGTCTTGGTCCTCAGTGTCTGGGATGACCACGCAGCCAACATGCTCTGGCTCGACTCCACCTACCCTACTGATGCTTCCTCCACCGCACCCGGTGCCAAGCGCGGTACCTGCGCAACCACCTCCGGCGTCCCCAGCGACATCGAGGCCTCCATCCCCAACTCTTCCGTCACCTTCTCCAACATCCGCTTCGGTGACATCGGCACTACCTATACCGGGAGTGGTGGCAGCGGCACCACCTCACAGCCTGGCTCTACCACCACTAGCGCGCCCCCTTCCAGTGCTACCCAAGTTAAGTGGGGACAATGGTCAGTTTTCTTTATACTTTATAATACGAATTCGAGACTTACAACATCATCTATAGCGGTGGTATCGGCTGGACTGGCCCTACAGTTTGCGCTACCGGCAGCACCTGCACAGTTGGAAACCCCTACTATAGCCAGTGCTTGTAAGCTCAAAAAGATCGTGGTCAGGTTTCTCTGGGTCCCGTTGGCAATATTAAAGATTTGGGTTTTCATATACATTCATGGTTCATTCTTCCACATATATACTTGTACACTTTTACGACCGCCCCGACTACTCACATACCTACGTCCTCACGATACGATATACACGCAGTCGCTTTACTGTCGCACCTAGAATGTTAGGTACCAAAAATGCTTCTTTTGCGCAGTCCACTATTTCGAATACATGTCAGGAGCCCAAGTTGCGTGGATTAGTGTAGGGATCCACCCTGTTCCACCACTCTAATCTAGTTCACCTGATCATGGATCCTGAATTTATGTCAGTTATGATGTTATGTTGATAATCCGATAACGGCGGGCTCGACAGAGATGTTATGAATTTCTCACGAACAAATTTGTTGGCCCCTGCCTGAGCGCCTCGCCCAACT
Source organism: Myochromella boudieri (assembly GCA_018221655.1). Lineage (NCBI taxonomy): Eukaryota > Fungi > Basidiomycota > Agaricomycetes > Agaricales > Lyophyllaceae > Myochromella > Myochromella boudieri. The sequence continues at coordinate 34,808 of JABCKU010008189.1, forward strand.
TGCGTCCGGCCATTCCATGGACCCATATGGACTCGGACCCGCCTCTGCACCGACTGTTCAGTGGAAGACCGCCTCGACTCACATGTCAATTCTTGATGACTCGCAGTAGCATCACCACCAGCGCTCCAATGTGCGAGGAAATGTGCTGCGCACTCTGATAACAATCTCGATTGTATGATTGTATCATACACTCCCACACACTTTACCTTGGATGGATCAAGTATAAAGGCTGCGCAGCGCAGCATGAGTACGTCAGGATCGTTAGGATAAGATCTACTTGCTTTCTAACACAAATCCATTACAGATAAAAGCCAGCATAATCTGGGTCGAATATAGCTGCATCCATCTTTTTTTTTTTTCCAATGGCTTCTCAGGACATCTACCTCGACGAGAAGTCTGACGTACAGAGACTGCTACCGCTGAACACCGATCCTGAGGCCAGAGTCCCTAGACCAGTCACTAGGCGTAAGAGTCTGCGGATTCTCAGTTCGATCTTATTTGTCTGGATTACGTTCTTTTTAATTACCGATTACGCACGTTTCCAGTTCAAAAAACTCTATCAAACTCGTACCATACCAGTGAGCCCTTGAAGTTCCCATGTATCCTTCACTTCATCCTGACATCGGAACACTGACAGCATCCAACGACCCTGGTATCAGTTTCTGACATGTCGTGGCCAATTCCCCCAGACATTACGGTTGGAGCTTGCGCAGACTGGCAAGGTGGGAACGACCTGAGGGGCAGGCACTTTGCCTTGCATGAGCCTTTCTCCGCTTTTGCAGGCTTCGAGCTACCAATATCCTCGGAAAAACTCTTCCTGCTTACCCGGGGTCGGGCAGCGGGGTCAATAAAGATTGGGGAGGGTAGTGGAGGTGACAACAAAGATGTGCGTGTTGAAGTCGAGGCGCTTTACCGGGAGCAAAGTGCTCTCGAGAGTGTTAAGGTTTGCTTAGTCTCGAGAGGTGATGGGGAGAACGGTCTTGGTATCTTTGTGAGTGTCGTTGAACTTCTGGGGGGCCACAACCTCGAGGCCTTATATCTCGTTCTGGCAGGGCTCGCAATGGGATGGACACAACGCTGTTCGGTTCGACGTTTCGCTCACCCTTCCCAAGGCAGCTAAGGGCTCAGTTCTGGAAGTTGCCAATTTCGAAACCGATGCCCCGTTGTTCGTGCATCATGTTGACGACCTGGATGGCACTGTTCACTTCGATTCCATTCATCTCAAGACAGCTAACATGCCTATCACTGTCGATGTATGTTTGTTATCCCAAGGTCATGTTAAGACATTAATCCTTTCTACAGTCATTGGACGCCACGGATGCTCATATCGAAACCGCCAACGGCGCCATTAAAGGCGACTTCCACGTCACCTCGTCACTCAAACTAGTGACCTCGAATGCCCCCATCGACGTGAACGTGCAGCTCTTTAATGACGACGAAGGGGAGTTCACTAATCTCCTACTCAGAACGAGCAACTCGTGAGTCTTCCTTGTGATTTGCGAAGCTAGCAACTCACGTCTACATTACATAGCAAAATCAAAGCTGGTTTACAGTTTGAGTCTGCGAACGAGACTGGGGGGAAATTCAAGGTGTCGGCAACGACTGCGAACGCACCTCTCGACATCGTTGTATCTGAGGCGCCTGTTAACCACGTCTTAATTCTTGACGCCCACACCTCCCTCTCCCACGCTAATGTCGAGCTCCCAACTACCTATGAAGGTACCTTCAACGCTGCCTCATCGTTGAAACGCCCCACTGTCATCATTGACCACTCTGCGGCGGATCCTGAGGGCAAAGGACGCAAACGCAAGGTTGATCTTTCTGTCCATGGATCCACTGCTTCTGGCAGCGTTAAGTGGTCGGATGAAAAAGTGTGGGGAAGAGTCAATGTCGATACTTCGTTGGCACTGTTGACATTGAGGCTTTGATCCATCTTATGTTTTGGCCATCCTTCTATATTGAGTTCTCACATACTTTAAAGGAAGCATGCACTCGTACTTGATCGTTTCGCATCTTCAGCTTTTGTTTCTCTAGCAATGTTGTTGTTAGCCGAATGACATCTATTCACTCTTTCTGCCAACGTTCATATCCATTCTGAGGTATGTAGTGATTTGAATGATCTACCCTTAATATGGGGTGGGGTTTCCCCACATTTTCCCTCCGACGGCTGGCCGCTGTATGGGGTATAGCCTCGTGTGGGCAGATGGCGGGTCAGGCGGCGACAGGTCGGACATAGTACGTATACGCCACATAGACGTGGCAGGAACTGCAAGAAAGTTCGCAAATCAGACCATTTCTACTCGATTTTGCATGCGATGCAAAGGGCCTTTCAAATATATGGCCCGTCGTGGCCCCAATCTTCACGGCCGTTTTACTTTCACGACGGTCAGTTGGGAGGATTACCTAAGTGCCACACCCAAAATTTAATGATGTGGAGCGTCGAACTCGCTGTACATGGGGAGACGGCAGAAACCTGGCTCCTCATCATGAGAGACGCCGAACAACATGGGCCCAAGGAGAAGGCAAAAAAATGCAAGATCCGATGACGTTTTTTGCATAGGGCTGAGTTGATGATCATCGCGGACGGCACTTCATAAGTCTGTTGTGGGTCAAAAGTCGTGCGATGCAGTGGACATAACGAACATCTGCCGTTAATAAGAGGGTGACGTGTCAATGAAACTGTAGAAGAAGGGTCTAAGTATGCGTTCTTACAAGTGTATGATATGTATCAGTGGGAGAAGTGTAAGTTATTTGAAGAACTCAGAAGTCGCAACCTAGTGACAGATGTTCGCAGAATTCGTTCCGTTTGCATTCCGTTACGTGATACCACTGGATCCGACATTACAACCCCAAAATAGGATGAGATCATATATGATGGTCCGGACCATACCCTCCTTAAAAGCTATGGCCCTAACATACCTACCGTGTATAACATTGCGCCTTTTACCTGACCACCGACCACATTGACTCACATAAAACACCACGGTACCACCAAGTTCGCCTAATTGCGTAGCACCCTTCTTATGGTAAGCTTTCTAGTCATCGTAGTCACGGCGAACACTAACCTAAACTCTGTTTCAGGCTTCAACTGCCACAGGCATTCAGAAGGAACGTACCATAGGCGACGAAAACTCTAGGACACGTTCTGGTACGACATATCCAGCACCAATGCCCCGTCCAAGTTACAGGCTCCCTATTGAATTATGGCTGGAAATCCTGTCATACACAACGACACCCGCCATAGCATCATTGACACTTACGTGTAGAACCTTCCGCTGGCTTGCCCAACCACTTCTCTTCAAACTTTTTGTCGTCCAACATCACCCCTCTAGCATAGCTGACCCCTCTTCGACTTGCAGTCGACGCGACTGCTCGCAAAACTCCCAAGAACGCTTGGCAATTTTGGAATATCCATACATCATGAACGTCATGACTGAAATTCGGCTCATCCCATCAACTGCGGCTTGGAATATGCCACGCGACCAAGGACCCCAGCCACCCCCATCATGTAATATTCTCGACACCATTTTTGCGGCTCTTCCATCTCTAGGCAACTTGCAGACACTCGTCTGTCACGACGTCGTCTTTACAAAGGAATATTTGTCGGCTCTAAGCCGTGTTCCCCGACTCAAGGACCTTGAGCTCCAGTCTTGCGTTGCGATCTGTGAACCCCATGACTTCCCCGATTTTTCTGATGTTCCGTTGGATACATTGAATTTCAATTACCCATTCAATTCGCCTTCCAAGTTCGGGATTCCACCGAATCACTTTTTGGCGCTATTCTTGCAGTCTAGAAAACTCAGGCGTATCGTATCAGGGCCGAATGATGATATACTCGTCGCACTTCAAGACTCCCCGCCGCTTCCATCCCTTTCTATCCTTGAAATACCTGTCAGTTGTCTCGCATCTCCTCATTTAATTCCCAGTTTGTACTCTTGCGAGTCCATCCAAGACTTCTCCTTGTATATGGCGACTGGCGACACCCGCATACCAACGTTAAATTATCTACCACCGGACGTTCTACCGAATCTGCGATCGTATCGTGGTCCCCAGGCATACGCAAACTGGTTTACGCAGGATCGAGGCGTCACTGATGTCGCAATATCTCTTCCTGCTCAACCGAGCGACTTGTGTACAACTCTTATTGGCATAGCGAAAGAAGTCGAGTCACTTTCCTGCAAAGTAGACAGCTTGGATCCCGCGTTGTTCAAAACGATCCACAAAACCTTCCCCTCTCTCAAACACCTCGCGATCTCTGGCGTCGCAGTGGACGTTGACTGCCTGTCTTCCATGTTACGTATCGCCAATGTCCACTCCGCCCTCACGAGTATCCAAATTTCTGTGGAAACCGGTCTACCACGCCTCACAGATAGTTGGGGCGCCACGGTCGCGAAGATGGTCCTTGCTTGTCTCTTCCGTGCATACCCTGTACTACAGCACGCGACGCTTGTGTATCAGCCCCAGGTATCAGTGGTATGGAACCGTTCGAAGGCGGGAAAGCAGCTCGTTGCCGCGATTGAATCGTCAGAACTACGAATCGAGAAACAACATGAGGTTGCCAGGACAAACGCGATATGGGACATGTTGAGGTTAAGGGCATAGTCGATGATGTACTTTAGATTGATGGACTGTTTGCGTATCTGGACATTGTGGACTTTATTTGAATATCCTGCTTTGTTGTTTACCCTCTAGATGTTGTATAATATCAATGAAATATTGGATACGTCGAAACAAGTTCATCGCCATTAAGCGTTGTAAAAACGAAGGAAGATGTTCAGAGATCATAAGAGACTAGTTGGATGTTCAGAACCGTGGATGAAAAGATAGCTCGCCCCATTCAGTGCTTAACTTCGGCCGACCTGGTGTCTGTCAATTATCTCAGTATAATCGCACATAACGGTCTGTATTAGTTGATAGTAACAAAGCATTTGAACACGATAACATTTTATGATATGACAATTAAAGGTTGAGTACATGTAAAGTCCGTCTCCAACGACGAGCAAGCACGAGAAGGTAAATCATCGCAGACCCATGGTATGAGTCAACGCGAAATAGTCACCTAGCCCAGGCGCAATGATACCTTGCCTAAGGAAATAAGTATAAGAGTTTACGATGATAAGAATGTGCAGATCATGAAAACTGTCGACTACTAACCGCACATCGCCAAGTGTAGGTGACACGACCATATCCTCTATCAGATTTAGCAGGTGTACAACCAGAACAAAAGTACAATGGGTCAAGCTCATCCATTTCCGCAATGGATGCACATGATGGATCCAACCCCGCAAGGCGCACAAGCGTCGAAGCAGAAGCGACACCACACTGCGAGGCGACAATAATGGAAACAGCGGCCTGGTCGACGTGGATATATCGCTGCAGGACACGCTCCCCACACATATGTGAGGACACCCCGCCGTATCCGAAGAGAGGGTTTGCATGGTGTGGGCCCCAAGGAGAGTGGTCATTCGTGCACATGTTTCTACCGCATGCAAAAATTGCAATTGCCAAGCCCAAGATACGGTCCGCTGGCATATCTTCTGCAATTGAAACGGGTAGATCCTCTGTGACCTTCGACAATTCCGCTACTAAGTCCACCGTCCTTTGTTTCATCCATGTCGCTATGAGGCTGGGCAAAAGGACCATCGGATCTGCGAAACAGTCGGCGTTGACTGTGACGTTTTCGCCCGTACATATCATGACCTGCTCAAAGGCTGGGAATTTCAAGATGTCAGCGATGCTTGGGTGATACGCCCACCGAGAAGGGGCAACCGTTCTCAGGTAATCGTCATATAGCGCTTTCAGGGTTTTCGTCCAGCGCTCTCGCAGGTACTTGCGTTGTTCTTCGAGGCGATATTCTCTTGCAGAGACGATTATCGTTTCCAGTGATGGTCGAACGCGTTTCCAGGCTAACGAGATGGTATTAAGAGTAAGTAATACTGTTATGTTGTGAACCCACCAAGGTCAGTAAGAGGCGATGGCCGCGTTACAGAAGGTTCAAATCTAATCGAGTTGATGTCTCTGGATTCATATCCAACTTCCTTGAATTTGTCAAAAATGCTAAGGATGGGTCAATTTAGCGGTATATTCACAGGAAGTTGGAGCGATGTGGAACACACGCAGTAAGCCGTATCTCTGATGCTTCGTGGCTAGCACGAATACGATCGCTTTCTTGGCGCGATACCCATTTTAAACAGAGTGCCTTTGACTACGAGGATGAAAGGATTAGTTTGAGAGTTGGCGTACGATTGAGAAAAGTCTACCTGTGAGATGCGTTCAACTATTCCCAGTCGTTCTTGTCTAAAACCAGATTTACCGCAGCACTACACGAGATTAGCAAAGTTAAACATGGAGAGATTGCTTGCAGACTGGCAATTACCTGACAATTTGATCCATCGAAGAGTAGTGCGGCCCAACGAGGTTCCGAGAAACCCAAAGGGCAATCCGGCCCATCCAAGCGCTCTCTAGCTGCCCTCCACACGGGGATAAAAGATGGAGAGGTCAAAGTCTCACGAAATGACTTGCTCGTGCGTGTGAGTGATAAAAGGTCCTTTGGCGCGAAAAGAGAGAAGACCTGGGTCCAGGACACGTCAGTCTAGAGCACGCAAATAATAGTGAACCACGTACCTCATACAGGATATCCAATGGCATACCCAGCAGAAGACTAAGGTCGGGTTTCCTTCTTGGTGTTTTGGGACTACCTCTAGTGTGAGACTGATTTGAGGCATCCTGGTCGGAGCGTCTTGAACGTTTCGAAGCAGTCTCTTGAGCCTCATCTAGGGAACAGCTGTTGTGGACCGAGTAAAGATGTTGTATTTGCATTGGATACTCACTACCAGTAGATACCTTCCCACCGTTCATGTACGTGTCAATGCTGCTAGATGGAAGGCTGCGCTCGATTTCAACATACCCCTTGCCACGTTGGTCTCGTTCGGCAATGATACCGCGCATTGGGACACGTGTAGACAATATAGCCACGAAGGAGCAGAAAATGTTGTCAAGTTCCGTAGTTGCATCGCGGTTGAAATTTCAGGCATCGGAACCAATATATTCGACCCTGGGTGAAACACGGAAATCGAGGTCCGGAGTTCGAGGTCGGGTAAGAAACATAATCCGTGGCTCATTGTTAGTTTGCATGAAAGTATACTTGAAATGAAAAGCTCAAGGGCAAGGTGAGAAATTCAAAGTTTGGTTCAAGTGGCCAAAAAAGGCATAATGTTCATTAAATACTTAAATATTTAGTGACCGGAGCAAGACCGGAAATTAGTACGGTGCTATTCTATTAGGTATTCCATCGCCCATCGCTATACACCACAGGTCTTGGCTCTTGGGATATTATCACGGACTTCTGGCCCAATCCCGTGGTTACAAGACAAGGTAGTCCCCATTCACCTCAGGTGTATGTACACCATGCCTAGAAGCGTACATCAATCAAAAAATCTGAACGTTGAGAATCGAAGTCTTACTTGGCTTTCAAATGATTCTTCACTCCATGTATATCGAACAACCGTGCAGCGTTCTTACCTATTTTGCAGTGCTGGCATTTCACATGCTTCATTGGGCCATTGGCAGAAGCCTTAGATTTCGCTCCAAGGGGGCCATCATGCCAGACACGGCAGTTAGGCGGTGTCCGACGCAATGCTGGATTAGAAAAGATGTCTCTAGGCTCTTTAGGGTCCTGTATATCGTGGCTGGCAAGTGATGAGTACAACGAGAGCAAGTGGGCTGTTGCAAAACCTACTGCGTTCGCAGGTGTTCCAGTACGGTCTGCTTGGGAGACCATGCATTGAAATATGTTGAACAGTGATTACATGACCAGCACCTTTGGGTGTTGGCAGGATCGGTTGGTGGGCCACTCAGTGCGGCCTGTTCTGGTGTTAATAGTTGCCATGACTCTGCTTTTGCATGACCGGAGGCTGCATGAACAACCTGGTGACCGAGTCAGTGCAAAATATGATATAACTAGGCGAAGGGAGAGCGTACAGCCAGGCGCCAACCATAAACACGGCGAGTACTGCCTGTTGGGCACTCGGGGCAGAAAAAAAAAGGGTCACGTTCGTCCATCTCTTCGACGGTGGTGCGAGTTTCATCCAACCCAGCAAGCCTGACTAGGGCAGCTGCAACGCCAGACCCCTCCTCGCAGTATTTGAGGACGGTAGAAGTTTCTATCTCATCGCAATATCCTTCACGTTCTTTACAGGCGTGGGTGGAGGCCCCTTCCCAACCGAAAAATGGGTTACCATGTGTACCAGGCCGAAGCGAAAGATTGCTGAGACATTTCTGACGACCACACTTAAAGATCGCTGTAGCCAGGTCTAGCACATCCGGTGTCGTCATGGTCGTGGATGCATCAGCAGGCACAGGAGGCTGAGTGGCCGTAATTTGCTGCCTCAACCCCACCCTCTTCTCCTCCATCCATGCCTCGATCAAAGTGGGAAGTGACTCGAAGCAAGGTACAAAGGATTGCGGGGTGAGGACGGTTTCGTGTTCGGCTTCAATGAGTTCTTTGAATATTGGGAACTGCACAACTTCCTTGGGCCGAGGATATGAAAGCCACTGCAGAGGAACTAGAGTCTTGAGGAAGTTGTTGTATAGGCTGGTAAGTATGTATGTTCTGTCTCTAACTCGTCGATCATGCTCATAGGCGAGACGTCGCTTCCTCGCTAAGATGATGGTTTCTTCGAGGCTATGTCGGATGCGTGCCCATCCTATGGGAATGTTGAGTGTGATATTCTGGAACGTAGTTTGGAGCTTACCTCGTTCTGTTAATTCTGTTGAGGCATGCATAGCTGACTCAGAATAAATGGCACTGATGTCCCCATCTATGTATCCCAGGTCGCGGAATTTCTGACGAATACTGGGCACAGGAAACAAAGTAAGCGTTTAGGACGACGATGACATTGATAAATGCATACGCCTTTTGCCGCGCCTCCCTTTGTGCTTCAATCTCGTTACTTCGCTCTAAACCGGTACGCCTTTCCCAAATATCGTATTCACTCGCCTCCTGTTTCAAAACATCAACCAAGGAGTCAGAGCGGATTAGGATTGTGGTATAAAATTACCTTCAGTACTCGAGCCACGAAGTTCCGCCTTTCAGAACGAAAGTCTTCCAACTTCTTTTTAGCCCCGGTACAGCGCTTGTGTACATTCGATTGCAGAACCGCCCATTTACGTGCGATGTCATCGACGTCATCTGCCCAGAAAAACCTGCTATTCGATGCATGTCCGTGGGACCACCCACCCGCTAGACAATACCTCAATATATAAACAATGTCGTAAGAATATTGAGAACGCACTATTAGTGTAGAGAATGAATTCCAAGATTTCTTTGTCGAAATCAGGAAACCGCCGTGAAAATCGAGTTTCGACGACGTAGCTAGACTCGCAGGATAAGTATATAGCTCGGATGGTAAAACTCGGAACCGACTCAACTTGTCCTTTTTGCATGAGGTACAAAGGCGACGACGCAAGGCAAAATCGATGCTATGAATGTTCTTTCGACCACAACACTAAGAGAAAGGGCATCAGCCGGCGTCGAAGAAGGGATCTTGGCACGCAAACCTGGCACGTAGATCCACCAAAGAGAAGGGTCGCCCATCGTGGTTCTGAGAAATCTTGGGGTGGAATGGGAGCCCCGGTGGCAGCACGGGCCGACTTCCACACCGTGGTCGCGTTGATCGACCAAAGGTTCTGGCGAAGCATCTTGTTGGTTCTAGTCAGCGAAACTAGGTCTTTAAGTGGCAGCAGGGCGAAAACCTGTGCCGGCAGACAGTCCATCAGTCAAGTATGAAGATACCTTGAGGAAACTTACAGAATAAATAACGTCTAGTGGCATGGTTAGCAATAGACTGATGTTTTGCCTTCCTCGTGTGATTTTTAGCACTGGAGCCGTCGAAGGGCTTCCCTTATCAGTAAGCTTGGTACGTTTCGCAGGAGATCGTCCATTGCCCTTGCCTGAGGGCATAAACGAGTTAGAAAAGACATCTGCTCGGAAAATCTTCCGACTCACGCTTTGTGGTCGTGCCCCAATCACTTCCAACATCGCTCTCCGACTCGGACGCGTCGCTCAATTCGGATAACTCAGACTGTGAATACATATCGATATCATCCCGCTCTGCTTCCGCACTCTTATAGTTGTTCGTAGGTTCGGCGGCTCCGTTCGTAGGCTGACCTGTGGACTGGCGACGCGTGGACACCATGCTAGACAGTGGTGGAATGGAACAAAGAACAAAGACAAGAGGATTGCAAATTAGTTTGGCCCTTAGTATGAACGTGGATTTGGCAACCAGTCAATTAACCGTTGCCAGCGTATCAAATTTATCAAACCCCACAATCACGATTATATACAGGGTCAATTAAGTGCCTGTCCATAGGATATGGCCAAGTGTGTTTATAATTTCCAGCTATTCGGTAGATACTCGACCAGAAGTCATGGCTGTTTTTAAGCCCGGGCATCGTAAGCATAGATGACGGACTCCGCATCTTTCGGTCAAGGACAAGGTTAATGTTGACATCAAATATAATTGCAGGGTCGTAGATCAAGTCAATCACCCAATCAAGAGATTGCTTACTTCGAACATCTTAGTCACACCGTGGAACGTTCGAGGTACTCTGAAGAGACGGAATAGTGTTGGTGAAGTGAATCGTGGGAGGTGGCGTAGTAATGACATACAAGAAATCATGCAAATCCAAGATGCACTATCAGGTCGCCTAGCAGCGAGTGGCACTGAATGACCAGACTGAATAGAACCTCTGCGTATAATTAGACATAATCAATTGCCGTAATGGATAAGTGATTCGCGAGTGACACACCTCGGAACGCTCGAGCACGTCATTATTGGGAGTTCATGTTCAGAGGCAAGTCTCTTTGAAAGTACTACTATCTGGTGCTTGATGCAGAGGCCTCAGACAATGCTCCACCGATGCGACATCAGTGCAGGAGCTGTTGATGGTCCCGGTTAATAACGATCTCGCTCAATCGAATCAAACGCACGTTGAGCTGAACTTGAGTGGATTGGTGGAATCGTAACCAATACACATGGTAGATCTTTGTTCCACCGCCACCCGATGTTCAACCTTTGAAGCTTCAAGCCTCACACACCTACATAGGTTAGCAAAAAAAATAACGGCATCGACGAGTCAGGTACGTACATATTCGAAAAGAGTCCGATTGGCCACTGCAGTTGTCAACATGAGCTGGATAATACAGGTATGGATCGTAACGGGTGCGACCTGTGAGGACAAGCGCCAACTGGTTGTAGTGGCGGTATCGAAAGAAATTTATTCTGAGTTCCCACGATCACCACGTTTCCTTGGCTCCTGCCAGGCTTGGACAAAATTTCAAACCACCTCGTTGTTCATAGTGATATCGTAATTACTCCTTAATGCCCCCGCCAGCCCTTCCACTCCTCTCTACTGGTTGCAAATTGACGCTAAAACTGCGGAATCCTTCACGCAGCGAATTGATGGCAGGCCACACGTTTTGAGGACCCCAGTGCGACAAGGTTGTATGGTCCAACGCGGTTCCAATAAAATCTATAGTTGACCCGGTATTACTGCTTCAATCACTCTTTATTCTTCATCGGACGCTTTGTCTTGGTAAGTTGGCCAAGAATTAACACTTTTTGATGTGCATTATTTCGATTGATCTTTGATTCAGATCCTCTCGGCATCCGGCTCGATATACGACGGTTGTCAAGTTCGAATTCAAGAAAATCAGGCACCAGCAGGAGCCAGCAGGAGACAGTAAACACCAACCCCCTAAAAGCAATTTGCGCATGTACCATTCATATAATTTTGTCATGTATAACGACGTATAACGAAGGTAATTTGACTGTACATATAACTGGTAAGCAGGCAAACGCTCATTCATGGAATCGTTCAGGATATCGCGTTTCGCCCTGTTTCGCCGAGGTGTGAGCGTGTCGCCTCATGATCTTATCTTATCGGCGTGTCATCTGGCTCCTTCGAGGCCTTCTTTCCCCATCGCATTCCGCTTGGTTCTATAGCCCTCTCGCTGTCCATAGGGCGGGAGTCGCGGGACTTAAGATCAGCGGTCCGTGGTGGCTGTGTACAGCGATCTTCAAGTTGAAAACTACCATTTCCTCACCGCTGTGCCTGATCTCTTCAACGGCGTAGGCATCTCGTCCTCCTAACTCGCCATAGGGGTGTAGGCCTCCTAAGTGCCACTTCCGAAAACTACTGTATCTTAGGGGACCAAATAATCGTCACCTGTGCCCAGCGTTACGTTCCAATGCAAGGTATCCAGAATGCCTCGGCAAACACAGCCGAAAGCGCCGAGGAAATGGGTTTTGATTTCAGTCCAAGATTAGTTTGTAACTATCCTCTATAACATCGGTCGCATAGGGTCACATCCACTTATGGTACGATCGGAGGTCACCTGAGACTACCATTCATTTTCCAGGCGAAGTCACCGAAGTCTCACCGTGGTCTTCTGAGCATCGTCATCACGGAAAAAATCGTAGTCTATCGTGACGGCTGCATTTCGGGTTGCATTTCGACTTTACGCGTGACCGCCAAACAATAGCCATCACTCGCGTCCCGTTCGCTCCACACAACGAGACTGTGCCCTCAATATACCCCACGTCGGGGAACCGGTAAGCAAGACTCGTTCGACGGCAACAAAATTAGGCGGCGCTGCTATGAAAAAGTACCCCGGATTTTCTCCGCACTAGCGATCTATAAAGACTGCGATCGTTCGCCATGATTTTCTCAGTTCGTCAACACCTACCACAGTCGACGATATCCTAACTCTGCTACCAACTTTTCTACATCATGTTCCCAAAAGCCATCCTCACCGCTCTCTCCTTCCTTGCCATCGTCTCTGCCCAGCAGGTCGGTACCAACACCGCTGAGACCCACCCCAAGCTTCCCTGGAAGAAGTGCACCACGAGCGGCGGCTGTGTCACTCAATCCAGCGGTGCGATCACCCTCGATGCCAACTGGCGCTGGCTCCATACCACCACCGGTTCCACCAACTGCTACACCGGTAACGAGTTCGATGCCGACCTCTGCCCTGACGGCGTCACCTGCGCATCCAACTGCGCTCTCGACGGTGCTGACTACCCCGGCACTTACGGTATCACCACCTCCGGCGACGCCTTGACTCTCAAATTCGTGACTTCGAGCTCCCAGAAGAATATCGGCTCCCGCGTCTACCTCCTTAACACTGACAGCAAGTATGAGCTTTTCAAGCTTCTCAACCAGGAGTTCACTTTCGACGTCGATGTTTCCAACCTTCCCTGCGGTCTCAACGGCGCCCTCTACTTCTCCGAGATGGACGCCGATGGTGGTGTTGCCAAGTACCCCTCGAACAAGGCTGGTGCCAAGTACGGAACTGGCTACTGCGACTCTCAATGCCCTCGTGACATCAAGTTCATCAACGGCGAGGTAACTTTTTCATACGAATTTCTTTTCTATATGTAACTGACTTAAATCTTCACAGGCCAACTCTGATGGCTGGTCCGGTTCCTCCAACGATTCCAATGCCGGAACTGGCAACTACGGTGCCTGCTGTAACGAGATGGACATCTGGGAGGCCAACTCTATCTCCGCTGCCTACACCCCCCATCCTTGCAGCGTTTCTGGCCTTAGCCGTTGCGAGGGTGCTGCCTGTGGCGGCGACGACCGCTACGCCACCGTTTGCGATCCCGATGGTTGCGATTTCAACTCCTACCGCCAGGGTGACAAGACCTTCTACGGTCCTGGCCTTACCGTCGACACCAAGAAGAAGTTCACCGTCGTCACTCAGTTCATCACCAACACCGGCACTGCTTCTGGCACTCTTACCGAAATTCGTCGCCTCTACGTTCAGGATGGTGTCGTCATCCAGAACTCCCAGATCAACATCCCCGGAATCCCCGCCGGCAACTCCATCACTGCCGATTACTGTGACGCCCAGAAGTCCGTCTTCGGTGACACTACCCAGTTCCAGAACAAGGGTGGCTTGACCGCGATGGGCAAGGCTGCCGCCAACGGCATGGTCTTGGTTCTCAGTGTCTGGGATGACCACGCAGTCAACATGCTCTGGCTCGACTCCACCTACCCCACTGACGCCGACCCATCTACTCCCGGTGTCGGTCGTGGAACATGCTCAACCAGTTCCGGTGCCCCCAGCGACGTCGAGAGCTCATCCCCCAACGCCTCCGTCACCTACTCCAACATCCGCTTCGGTGACATCGGTTCCACCTACACCGGTTCCTCCTCTGGCACCACCACCACCACCAACCCTGGCAATGGTGGCACCACCCCCGTTCCCACCACCTCCACCACCTCCGCACCTCCCTCCACCGCTACTCAAGTCAAGTGGGGTCAATGGTATGTCTCATTCTACCTAAATCGTTAAATTTTCGCTGACAGACACTTCTTTAGCGGTGGCATTGGCTACAGCGGCCCTACCATCTGCGCCTCCGGCAGCACCTGCACTGTCAGCAACCCGTACTACAGCCAGTGCCTGTAAGTCAAAAAGCCTAGTCAATAGGGTTGCATTTGCCTGCTCGTAGATCTTGGGATCGTATTCGCATATTCGTGACCTATTCTTTGCATACTCGTACAACACCTTAACTCGGGACGCCTCACCATACCCACCATATACCATCATTCTACAATAGCAAAACGCATTCTACTTTTCCTACCTCCTGTATGTATCAAAATTGAAAGTTTTTCATGCTCCAATATCCGTTTGAAGTTTCGTTATCGTTTGAGGATCTATTCAAGTCAATTCTCATTGCGACTTCACTTTTTTTTATATCTTGAGTCAAAGAGCGGTCTTAGTACATCGTATGACTCCTTCCTTGCCTTCTCCCGTCACAAAAGCCTTTTAATCAGAATCTTCACGAAGTTCACGTCAGTCTTCGGACCACTGTGATGGCTCAGTCTACGTGTCTTCGGAAGAATGCCCAGTGGTATATTCACAAACTGTTGAATCCGTCTATCGATGCACAGTGGTGTGTTGATGGGAAATACGATCTCACGCGCCACCGTTCGACAACGAGCTGTTCTGTAGAGCACGGGTATACTGAGTGACACCGCAAAGTAATATATATTGCCGTACCATCCCGTCTTGTCGCTTTAGCTCACAATAGATCATCACCAAGATCAAAAAGATCTCGTCCGCATCCAAGGCTGCTTTCGTTAGGTGCAATGACGGTGGTTCGGATTTACCGAATAAATGAGGACGCAATGGAACAAGCAAACGGGCCGCGATGGACATGTTCTTGTTGAGCATAGCCTGAGAACGAGGAGTTGAAAGAACCGATATGATAAGCCCGAGATCACAAGGAAGTACTGACCTTCCAGCCTTCGTCATCGTGCCTTAACTCGTACTCTTTCCTGCCAGAGGACCATTTCCAATGGTGAACCCTACGCATATCGCATTTCCGATGTAGATCGAGGTATGTGAGACAATTATTCATACCTTTTGAATATCCTACCTTCTGTGCGCCGGATCTCTGAGATGGGCTTCCTCTGGCCATATATTTCAAAGACCTTGTCCCTCCAGAAGATCGAACCGACGTTGGCCGCCCTTCCCGGAGGTGGGTTCTCGTCTCGCAGAATCGTGATTTTGCGACCGCGTAAGCCAAAGGTAGTCTTCAGGGTGTACACTGGTGATTGATCGCGAGTTATCCTTATAGATGCGTTTAGCATGTTTCCCTTGTTATCGAAGTAAGCCTCCATCGCAAAGGTGAACCAAGAACGAGGGTGGATGATGGGGGGTTCTGAGGAAGAGCTGCACACGTCACACCAAGAACCGCCGGTTAAGGTCCAAGCTTCCGAAGCGTAACGGCGATTCGATTACCCCAATAGAACAACGCCTAGTGTAAGGGCTACCCGTAGTTGTATTTGAAGATCAACGGTCATGAGTGCCAATCTGTGCCAATTCAAGCGTCTGTGGTCATTCTGATATTCTGACGTATGTTTTGATGAACTATGATATACGGGATTTCACGTGGGTGAAACCCGATTTCCACCCATGAGGAAGCATCAACTCATTGAGTTCCAAAAATACACGCTACGCACGGGGTAGCTACAATTTAAACATAACTGTAGCATAGAGCTCCGCCTGTTATATCCATCACGTCACGGATGGGAACCAGTGGTGCCAGGTCCGCTATCTCCAGCAGCCAATCCAAGGTAACATTTTGGTAGGGAGAGTCCACTGTTGTATAACCTGATATCGCGTACAGTCGATTCGAGGAGTCAGCCATCTGCCAGTCCCACTATAGACGATCCAGATTCCCATAGTGCAGGTAGAACAACGGGTCTACCATAGAATGAGTTTTTCATAGTTGAATAACAAATAAAAAAACCTACCTCCAGGGCTCGAATAAGTATCTCTCATGTCCCCACCTATAAGGCGATGTCCCGCATCATGTAGCTTGTGGGTTAGCGTGAACGGCATGCCCTCGAGTTCAACCCGAAATTGCTCGAATGTCTGCTGCCGTGTTGTATTCAACACCAACGCCGAGGACAGATAGGGAAGGAGGCACTCATTCAGCGAGCGTGTGAGTATGTGGTCGTTGATAATCGGGCCAGGCCCAAAGGAAAGGCGATATGATGCGAAGGGACCATTCGGAATGGGGCCTCCATCACCAGACGCTCCTCCAAAGCCGTCCACGGAGTCGAAGACTGGGGAATTGAGAAGGTTGAAGTTAATGAGTAGGTTTTATAGCGGGGAGTTGAGCAGTTATACGTATCCATACTACTCGTATCTCGCGTCCAGTCCCAATATCTATGAAAAGATAAAGTTAACCAGTAGAAA